>CAUYQG010038250.1:0-39417 GCA_963574415.1 Tarsius wallacei | reverse complement strand
TGTGTTCTATCTTATTTCACTGAAATTCTTAAAAAATTTATATTTTGAATGTGTTTTTCCAGGATTTCACACATTTCTATTTCATTGGACTCTGTTGCTGGGGGATTATTGTGTTTCCCTGGTGGTATAATCTTCCTTGCCATCTCATTTCCTGTATGCTTACATTGATATTTGTGTATCTGGTATACAGTCCCTTCTTCCAGTTTTTACACTTTGTTTCATAGGAGAGGATTTTTTCCTGAAGGTGTATCCATAGTGTTGGTTGGTAGGGAACTTTGTCTTTGATTCAGGGTACATGTATTCATTTAGTTTAGTCTTGCTATGACTTCTTCGAGTATAAACAGTGTTAGCACAGTCTGTGATTTCTTCAGAGGTTTTATCAACTGTGTGTGTTTATGTAATATTCTAAATCCTCTGTTAAAATTTCAACAATGTTCACAGTATCTTCACCAGGTTGTATTCCAACCAAATAAACAACTCTTTTGGCTATTCTATTGTAAGCAAGTCCTCAGCCATTCAAGCTTTATTATGTGATTGCAGCAATTCCGTCACATCTTCAGGCTTCACTTACAAGTCTCATTCTCTCTTTGTTTTCATCACATCTGTAGTTATTTCTTCCACTGCAGTCTTGAACCCCTCAAAGTTATCCATGAGAGTTAGGATAAACTTCTCCCAAACTCGTGTTCATGTTCATATTTTTACCTTCTCCCATGAATCACGAATGTTCTTACTGGTATCTAGAAAAGTGAATCCTTTCTGGAAAGTTTTTAATGTCCTTTGCCTAGATCCATCAGAGTATTCATTATATATGATAACTATAGCCATATAAAATGTATTTCTTAAGCAATAAGACTTCAGCACTAAAATTACCTATTGATCCACATGCTGCAGAAAGGCTGCTGTGTTAAAGGCATGAACACAAAATTAATCTCTTTGAACACCTCTATCAGAACTCTTTGGTGACCAGGTACATTGTCAGTGAGTAGTATCTTTCAAAAGAAATCTTTTTTTTTTAAGCAGCAGGTCTCAACAGTAGGCTTAAAACATTCTGTAAGCCATGCTTTCATCCAGGCTTTGTTGTTTAATTGATTGAGCATAGGCAGTATCAATTTTGTACATTTCTTAGAGTTCATACAACTTTTGGAATAGTAAATCAGCATTGATTTCAACTTTAAATCACCAACTGAATTAGCCCCTCACAAGTGAGCCAGCCAGTCCTTTAAAACTTTTAAGCCTGATGTTAACTTCTCTGTAACCATGTAAGTCTTAGATGACATCTTCTTCCAATAAAAAACTATTTTATCAACATTGAAAATTGGTTGTTTAGGGTAGCCATTTTCACCCATTATCTTAACTAAATATTCTGGATGACTTCCTACAGCTTTTAGATGAGCATTTGGTGGTTTACTTTGCACTTTTATGTTATAAAGATGGCTTCTTTCCTTAAACCTATTAGCCAGCTTCTACTCTCTTCAGACTTTTCTTCTATAGCTTCCTTACCTTTCTCAGCCTTTTAAGAATTGAAGAGATTTTTGCACTGGATTAGGCTTTGACATAAGAGAATGTTGTGGCTGAGAGACCACTATCATTTTCTCCATGTTAGCAATAAGGCTGTTTCACTTTCTTAGCATCTATGTGTTCATTGGATGAGCACTTTTAATTACCTTCATGAACTTTTCCTTTGTGTTCACAATGTGGCTAATTGTTTTGTGCAAGAAGCCTAGAGTTTGATCTAAATTGGCCTTTGACATGCCTGCCTCCCTAAGCTTAATCATTTTCAGCCTTTGATTTAAATGAGAGATACACAGCTCTTCCTTTCACTTGAAAACTTGGAAGCCATTGTAGAGTTTTTAATTGGCCTAATTTCAATAATTTTTTTGTTTCAGGGATTAGGGAGGCCAATTGATAGAGTTGGAGATTGGGTACAGCTGGTAGGTAGAGCAGTCAGAACACACACAGTTTTATTTTATTGACTAAGTTCACTGTCTGGTATGGGTGTAATTTACAGCCTCCCAAAGCAATTACAATAGTAATATCAAGATCATTGATCACATATCACCATAATAGACATTATAATAATAACAAAAATGTCTGAATTCTTGCAAGAATTACCAATATATATATAAAGATGAGAAGTGAGCACATTGGAAAAGTTGGAAATTGTTCCAGCAGACAAGTCTGATGCAGGTTTGCCACAGCCTTCAATATGTTAAAAAAAATATAAAGCAATATCTGAGAAGTGCAAGAAATAAAGCAAAGTACAATTAAATGAGGTATACATACACACACACACACACACACACACACACACACACACACATATATATCGTACTCTGTTATTGGGCCACCTTTCTGAAAATATATTTTTCTGTACTCTAAAAAATGTTATTTCACTTATGTATTATTATTATTATTATTATTATTATTATTATTATTTTTGAGTTGGAGTCTCACTCTGTCACCCAGACTGGAGTGCAGTGGCCGCTCCCGGCCACCGCAGCCTCGACCTGCTGGGCTCCGGCGATCCTTCCGCCTCAGCCTTCCAAGTAGCTGGAACTACAGGCGTGCGCTACCATGCCCGGCTGATTTTTGATTTATTGTAGAGATGAGGTCTCACCAAGTTGCCCAGGCGGGTCTTGGACCCGCGGGCTCAGGCAATCCACTCACCTCAGCCTCCCAAGTCGCGGGATTATAGGCTGAGCCACCGAGCCCGGCTGAAGGATTCTTTAAAGGCTGACTTACTCAAACTGGCAGCCCGGAGTTGCTAACTTGGCTGACCCAAGTCTGGACACCATTTCTGAAAGCTCTTCTGAGTACTATACTACTCAGTATAGTAAATACAGTGCTGTCAAGCCACTTTAGTAAGTCCTCCCTAGTAATAAGAAAAGAGACCACTATAAAGTTAATCATAATATGTAAAGAATTTTGTTCTTTAGAAGAGCTTAAGCACAATGGTCTATGGTGCACCTCAGGTGTTATCTATCATTTCTCCTTACGAGAACACTGGAAAGCCACAAGCTTTCGTTAGGAGAATAATGATGAACTAACATTTATTGAGTTCTGACTATCACATATTAACTCATTTCAGTATTACAATTCTATGAGCAAGATTTGCATGATCACATTCACTTTATAAATTTATTTCATTTTCTGCATAGAAAACGTAAGCACAGTTGTTTGGCTAGTAGTTGGCAAAGCTGGCATGGAAATCTAGAGAGTTTGGATCCAGGGTCGAATCACCCAACCACCATGCAAAACATCTTCCATTTCTCTTCCTTTCTCTCTAACTGAGAGAGAGAGAGAGAGGAAAAAAAAAATACTGTGAGGAAAGAAGGAAAGAGGGAGGAGCAGAACGGGGATGAGGGGATGCTGATATCTTTTAAACACACGCTAAGATTAGGTTAAAAATGTGTTAGGAGAAGAATGCACACTGCAAGATGGAAATGTCAGTGGTCAGGCCCTAAGTCAGGGAAGAAGCTAGTTCAGGGGCAGTACCTTTCTGGTGTCCTGGATTCCAGCTCCTGCCTGATGTAAGAACCAGGTTCCTCTGGCTACAGAGGTTAAGATGAAGAGGTCCCGACCCGCAACATCTAGATGCTGCTGCAGGAGGCTGGATCACAGTGATGACTTCTTGGGTGAGTGTTGTGGGTCCTCTCTTCAGGGTTAGCATGGTCTGAGCATCGGCTGTAGGATCATACTGTATTCTGCCACAGAGCTCCTGGCTTTCCGGCCACTCTGTCCGGCCACATAAGAGCAGCTCTGGATTTTTCTGTTTCATATTTTGGGTTCTAATAAGATATCTTTTGGATAAAAGGTTTAGCAGTTAAAAATCAGTTGGAAATAGCTTCTTTATAAGATTTGACTTGTTACTATGGTGGTCTCATGTTTTGGGGTGTCTAGTTGTGCATAAAAAAACCCCCACAACTTAGTTGCTTGAAATAGCCATTTTATTTTGCTCATGATTTTGTGGGTTGGGGATTCAGGAAGGGCTCCGAGGAGGAATTTGTCTCTGGTCCGCAAATTTGTGTCTCTGGGGCTTCTTTTCTCCTAAGGCTGGTGCCATAGTGTTCCTTGGCCTATTACCACCACCCCCCTGCCCCCACCTTGGTGTCTCATGCTCCAGGGCAACTGCATGTGGTTTAGGCTTCTCACTGCATGGTGGTTTCTGGTTCTGACACAGTGGCTGTCTTCAAGAGGCAGGATGTAGTAGCTACCTGGCCAGGTATTCACTTTCCTGGCCCTGGCACTTCATGTCTACCCTGCTCCATTGGTCAAAGCAGCAGAAGTCTGCCTATAATCAAGGGTGTGGAGAAGACACCACCTGCTGATGCAAAAGTGGTAACATCACTTCTCAACAGAGAATGCCAGATGGGAGCCATTGTTGTACCATGTTGGAAAACACTGCCTGCTGTATCTCACTGCCACCTTGGTGTCCCTGGGGCTACAGATGCAATTTCACCAGCTAATCCCTTTATTCCCTCCCACCTGCTTCTCAAGTTACTTAACTCTCATTTTCCTGCTCTTGAGGGACTCTCTCCTTCCCTAGCTACACTTACAACTTGATGCTCACATCGTCACATTAGTGGCTTCTAGAATGGCTGTCTTTCTCTTCTCACCACTTGTCTTCTGTCTGATGAGGAGAGAAAGAGTGGCTCGACAGCCCTGCATTGACTATCCTGAGTAGTATAGTACTACAAATTGTTTTCATCTGGTCCCTTGTCTTATTGGTGAGAAAGCTGCTGTTTATAAAGCATCACCTGTTAATCAGCCTCTCTTTCTTTCACATGGCGGCCTTCCTAACCAGTCATGGTTTAGTTGATGCAGCCTTTGTGTCTTTACTTCCTCTCTTGGTTTTGTTCATTGTTAGTAGGTGGTAAATGCCTGTTTATTTGCTACAAACACTTAAAAATCGTTTTCCTTCTAAGCTGGTGCTATACCAGAAGGCTAGAGGGTCGGGTACCAAGTGGTTGAGCTTTTATTAAAATTAGACAAAGGCTTTATTAACTGAAACTTGTTATGTCTGAAGTTGTGAAATAAGCATAACTATTCAATTTTAGATGACCTGTGGTGATATTTTACTGTTCTATTTTGTAAATGGTCATATTTATAAAATATAGGATAATGAGTTTTTAAAATGATAGATATTCACAGTAAGTACTCTGTAGGTACTTACTATGCAGAAAATGAAACAGTAAAGCATTTGTGTGAATATATCACAAGGTTTCTATCTGAGGTTGGCACAGGCAGGGTTTCTGGTGGCTAATATGATGGGAAATATAGATGAGGTACTGGGAAGATTTATGTGGCTTATAAAGAGACATTCTGAGAAATTCACTGGGACAGTGCTTTAGTGAAAAGAAAAATGTGTTGCCAGCCCTGGGACTCGGGGTGAGTTATTCAACCTCTCCTGACGTCAGTTTTCCAATGTACTTTATAATGGGGGTTCATCCTTATGATTTCTGAGACTCACATCAGATCTAAAATGCTCTTGTGGTTTTTAAAGTAACTTCAGTTGGGTAGGTTTTTAAAATTTTTCAGATGAATGCTTCTATGTGATCTTTTCTTTATTATGTGGGGAATATGTTATATGTACTGTATTTCAAAACTTGAATATTACTCAATATTTACTTAAATGGAAAAAGACAACTTGGATCAAGTCCAGACTTTAAGATGAATCTATTAAATTATCTCATACCAATGCTGTGTTTTTTTTTTAATGTATTGATTTATTGATTTACCTCTATACATAGAAAGCTGATATTATTTTCCAAACAGGCAAATATGGAAAAGGAAAATGTTGCATCTTTTATAGTTTCAACATGATCCAGCCCTTTCATTAGGTTCTTACAATAAAAGGAACATCGATTCTCTGTAATTGCTTGATTCTCTGTGACTGCTTCTGGTAATGTGCTTGAATTTTTTAAAAGGTCTAAAGAAAAAGCCTTAAATAATGGTTGTATAAGCAAATGGGAGAAACTGTCAAATTTGTGTTTTGTCTCTCTCTCCTCTCCATAAAATAAAAAAAAAAAACAACAACAGCCTATGCATATTTTTCTTGGATCACAAAATATTTATTAGCTTCTGATCAGTTTTTTATAGTTGAATGTAATGGTTTGAATAGCAGACTGTGTTCCTTCTTCATTTAATATTTTCCTTTCAACCTTTGGATTAAATGGAGACTTCTGGTTCAGTCTTTGTCATCAAAGTTACACAGTAGACACATCTTCCAGCCTTCCCATACCTGCGAACTCCAGCTCTTTCTTTCCAGTCTAGTCAAACTGGATCTCTTTGTTGTCCTTCAATTCTCCTTCATGCATTCCTGCTTCCAAACCTTGCTGAAGTTGTTTCTCATACTCAGGACAACTTTCCTGCCCTACCTCATAGACTCTCCTCTTCATTCAAACTCCCATTCATTTCTTCCATAATTTATGTTTCCTACTGACCTGTAAGCTTTTGAGAAGAGGCTCTTTGTTGGTTCTAAAGTTTGAATCCTACATAAGCAGAAACTAGAGTTTTCCTCTGGCTCTTGAGCCCCTCCCCCTCCATCTCCTTTGTCTTCCAGCCTTTGACATGACCCAGTGACAGGGGTCTTTGTGCTCCATTTGTGACAGTTTCGTTCAGTTAATCGGAGCTGTGGAGGAGGCTGGGTTCATGCATTAGGGGAGGCGCTGGTGAGGGTGCAGGAAGGCGGTAGAAAGGAAAGAGGTAGAGTCAGGAAGGAGGTATCAGAAGGGGAAGTGTGGGACTGGATGGAGAGAGAGATGCTTGGGAAGAGTGAGAGCTGATCACAGCCGTGAATTCAACTCTTCATTCTCTATTTTCCCTCATTTCTTCCCCTACCCCCCACCCCAGCCCCAACTGATATTCTATGAATTTAAAATATAAGAGAACTACATTGAGGCAGTAGATTTTTCTGGATTTGCTTTATGTGATTTTCTTCGGTTTGGTTGCAATTTCTATTTAGCCTTGAACCTAGGGGGTCTATTTTAAAGAAATGCCATCATCCTATAAAACTTCTCATGTGGTCTTGTTTATCCACGGCATAATAAAATGAATAGTGGATTTCTCACCCTCACGTAGAAGGACTTTAGGAGATTTTGCTTACATGTTGGAAATCTGAAGAAATTGACTAAAAAAGAGGTAATAGAGTTTGGAGTCCTGGAGTACATTGAGCTAACCTCAGCAGGAATGAAATTAAAGGGAATGATTTGAAATGATAATTTTGTGTAGCCTCCAGAAATGTATACAAACACAAGGGTGTTATGTAGCTCAACCTCGGCTCTGTCAAGACTACCTGGAAGTAAGAGCTGAATGTCACAGCCTGAAAAATGCAGAGAGAAAAACAATTTTAGATTATTTTGGTACTGGTGGAAACTGCTGATTGCATGCAGGCGAACATACCTGATCTTGTTGAAATCAGGACATGCTACTATATTTAAGTCAGGAAATATTTTATGCTCTGTTAATTGGCTAGAGGTATAGGAAGACATTAGTGTATTTTTGGCTGTGAAGAAAAGTTTGGAAAGTCTCTTACAGCCATTCTTTAGCCATTTTTCTTTCTTTTTTTTTTAAGTTTATTATATCGTTCCAGACTCACCTTTTTACTTTTTAGTGCAAAAAAAGAAAAAAAGTGGGTAAAATGTTGTTGAAGAGAGAAAGTGCTTTTAGATTCCTTTACTATTTTGCTAGTATTCCCTTGCTGCAGGATTTTTCCTATCCATTAATGAGAGATTTGAGTTGTTACTATAGGAGCCCTTAAGGTATCTCACAGTTTACTCAATTTCTCTGCTTTTTTTTCTCTTTCTTGACTTCATTTCTAACTTATACTTGTGTTTTCCTTTTGTTATTTTCTTACCTTCTACCTCTGTGGTTTCATTTTCTGATACACCCCGTTGGCAGGTGCTCAGGAAGAACAACTAGCTGAGCCCCAGCTCTTTGCAACAAACTCTTTCAGCCCCTCAAGAGACCTTTAAAAATCCTGTCAGAATGTTTGTGAAGCACCGGGGATGGCTGAGGAATTGGATTTTAAGACTAAACGTCTATTGCAACCCAGAACGTTTGTGATTCCATGAAGTCCCACCATAGTTGTTGGTTATTCATGGGAGGCTTGATTGTCCCAGTTTGTGGATAACACCCAACCTCGGATATCTGTTTAGGACTTTTCTTTAAGCACTTCTGATTCCTAGGGATGAATTCATGAAGCAGGGGTGGAGGAGCTGGGCTGCTTGCGGGAGTCTTTACTCCTGAGATAGGAGGATGCAGCATGCCAAGACAGCATTCCCTGCAGTGGGACCAGATATCCTCAGGTCCTGACTTCACCGGACCCTGGTGAAAACAGTGCTCATTCTGATGAGAGCAGCTCTGCCCTCATCTCCCCATCCCAGCCCATGGAATCTTTCTGTAGTCTCCAGTAGAGTGATCAAGGACTTGGCTAACATTTTCTGCTTTCTTCCTTATTGTGGCTTTTGAAACTCAGATGCCATGAGTCACCGCCACCCTTTTTGGGTTCCCAGTAGCAGGCCTCCCTTAAGGGCAGGTGGCTTATACCCAGTTGCCTGGGTAGGGGCAGGGATCTTGAAAAACAAGGAGTTATGAAGGAGGGGAACCCATTGTTAATTCTTTAGCGTTATCCTTCTACCAAATTTAGACTTGGAAAGGCCTCCTCCTGCTGGCAGGAGAGGGGACAGGCAAGGACTTGTGGGAGATGGCCTGGCAGAGTTGCTGAAGCTTAGGCAAGTTGCAAGGAGAGAGGTTGGAGGCTAGTCTGTGAGGAGCACTGATTCTTGTTCATTTATGAACCATGGAGCTTGTCAAATTAAAAAACAAACCTGGGCCCAGGAAAGGAGAGACTTCATAGAGCGGGCTGTTTTAACAGGGGGAGGGAAACTATTGCAATAGGTAGAATGCTGCCACCATAAAGTTTGCAGCTGTCTCAACGATCAGGCAAGAAGGAATTTTATTTTGTAGGGAGGACTAAACAGACTAGAAAGACCTGGGTGTGGAGGAGTAGTAGAATGAGCAGTTAGTATGAACTGGCAGTTGAACAGATGTCTTTCCTCCAGTTTCCTGGAGCCTCTGTGCAAAGCGCCACAAACTGGGTGGCTTGAACGACAGAACTTTATTCTCTCACAGTTTTGGAGGCCAGAAATCCAAAATCAAGATATTGGCAGAATTGTTTCCTTTTGGAGGGTCTGAGGAAGAATCTGTTCCATACCTCTCCTAGCTTCTGGTGTTGCCAGCAATTCTTGGCATTCCTTGGCCACAGCTGCATCACTCCAGTCTCTGTC
Organism: Tarsius wallacei; assembly: GCA_963574415.1. Taxonomy (NCBI): domain Eukaryota; kingdom Metazoa; phylum Chordata; class Mammalia; order Primates; family Tarsiidae; genus Tarsius; species Tarsius wallacei. The sequence goes on along the minus strand of CAUYQG010038250.1, from coordinate 30,130 downwards.
TCCATCTTCACATGGCTGTCTTCTCATCCTGTGTGTCTGTCTCTTCTTCTCTTCCTCTAAGAATGCCAGTCACAGAGGACCCACACTAATTAGCATGGCTTCATCTTATCTAATTATATCCACAAAGACCCTGTTTCCAAATAAGGTCACATTCTGAGATATTGGAAATTATGACATGTCTTCTGGGGTACTGAAGATTATGCCATATGTCTTTTTGGGGGAGACACAATTTAGCCCATACCACTTGCCACCTGGGGCCCTTAAGGAGATTATTCTTTATTCCGTTGCTGTTCCGGCTGAGGAAGGGATCAGGGTTCAAAGACCTGCAGGGGAGAAAAGACTCAGGTTTGATCAAGTCATGTTAGTAGGTATTTTGTTCAGATTGAACCCTGGGGACAAGCAGTTCTATTAACCACTTATGAGACAAAGTATGAGAATTTGAAGGGTCTGTGTCTGGCTTTGTCAGAGGTAAACAAGGGGGCCATTGATGTGTCTCATCTAAGTCATATGGGGAAGTGTGGCTCTTTGCAGTAAGTCATTTCCTAGTTTACAAAAGGGTGAGGAATTCTCATCTATCATTGTTTTCTGGGCGTAAACAATGATAAAGCTCAGGTAAAACTCAATGTTGTCAAGTTATTTGAAAATCTGATGAGAATTATGAGCCTTGTTTCTGGGAAAAGGCTCCTATGTAGAGAGGTGTAACAATTTGTATGCAATTTCAATGGATTCTTAGACCACTTGGAAGCTCTCTGAACTCTGGAGGTTCATGGTTTCAGGTAAGAAAAACCAAAGGCACAGAGTAAGAAGCAGCCCAGATATGGCCAGGCGGTAGCAGGGTAGTCCTGTTGGGAGTAACTTGAAAGATAGCATTAGGACCAGATTCTCCATGGCCTTACACGAGAGTTTCATTTAGGTGTCATCAAGAAACTTGTCAAAGTTTCTGAGTAAGTGAATAAAATTTTCAAAGCTGTGCTTTGGGAAGATTCTATTTTGGCAGTGGTATGTGGGAATTATTGAGATTTTTTTTTTTTTTTTTTTTTTGAGTTGGAGTCTCACTCAGTCACCCAGGGTGGAGTGCAGTGGCACAGTCATGGTCACCCCAGCATCGACCTGCTGGGTTCTGGTGATCCTTCTGCCTCAGACTTCCAAGTAGCTGGAACTATAGGTGTATGTTACCATGTCCGGGTATTTTTTATTTCTCTATTGTAGAGACAAGGTCTCACCAAGTTGCCTGCGCTGGTCTCAAACCTGCAGACTCAGACAGTCCACTTGCTTCAGCCTCCCAAAGCGCTGGGATTACAGGCTGATTCAGATAATTTGAATGATTTACAGTGGGGAGACATATTAGGCATATTCTTGTAGTTATTTACCACTTTTGTTTTTAATATCTGCAATATTAAAACACTTAGTAAAAGTACTTAGTAAGTTTGTTAAGGACTTGTTTATTCTTGGAAACACATGGGAACTTTTTGAATTAGTTTGCTGGGACTACCATAACAAAGCACCACAGACTGGGTGGCTTAAAGAACAGAAATTTATCTTCTCACAGTTCTGGGGGCTGGAAGTCTGAGATCAGCTGTCAGCATCGTTGGTTTCTCTTTGGCTTGCAGATATTGGCCTTCTTGTTGTGTCCTCACATGACCTTTCCTCTGTGCATATGCATCCCTGGAGTCCCTCTTTCTTCTTTTTCTTCTTTCCCCCTTCTTCTTTTAAGGATACCTTTCTTATTGGATTAGGGTCCCACCGTAATGACCTCATTTTAATTTGATCACCTCTTAAAGACCTTATTTCCAAATACAGTTACATTCCGAGGTACTAGGGGATAGGACCTCAACATGAGAATTTTGGGGAGTCATAGTACAGCCTATAACACTTCTCAAGGGACTGATGCCTTTATAGGGATCTCTATCAGGAAAGCAAAAGAAAACTGTATGCATCTGCAGAAGATACCAAGCACCCCACACCATAGAGGAGATGCTTCTGCCTGGATTCTGTGGCCCATCTCATCACACACAGTGAGGTGATGGATAGGAGCCCTTTTTGAAAGGATGCTAATGGCTGAAGCTCAGTGTATGGCATTTAAATGGTTGGGGATAAGGAGACTGTCAACTGTGAGGCTAATGTGGATTGTAGTGATATCTATAATTATAATTCTGATATGAGAGTGATTTGAGCCAAAAAGATACATGAATAAAGATTAAATGGTAATGCTGATGTCTGGTTTTGCTCAACTCTTCCTGTTGACAGTTCCTTAATTGCTTTCTGGATTTATTTATTTTACCATTATTTCCATTCATCGCATCTCTTGGGAGCAGTGCCCTTCTTATACCCCATTCAGGCCCAGGAGGTATAGGTGACCTATTCTTCAGCAACGCCTGCAGGCTGAGAATGTGCCCATCAGTGTCACTTTGGTTCCAAGCAAAGTTCCAATGAATTGTGCACTAGCTCCATCAGTCTGCTTTTGCAAGTATGAAGAAACCTCACCCTGGTGATTTTTGTCTTCCCCTCAGTTTCACAATCATAAAAGAATTCTTCATTGCTTGATCTCACAAGGCTTTTCCTTGTTCAAAAAACAAAGGTAAGGATAGAATAGCAGTGCGGGCAGAGAATGACCCATGGGATGAGAGAATAGACAAGAAAGTTAATTTACTTATCCATCACCTCATTGCCTTTGGATCCAGGCGTTCTTAGAATTCATGATAATGTTAATGTTGGCTGGCATACCTAAGTGTTTACTTTGTAACAGGGGCTCTTTAATGTCTTATATGGATTCTTTCATGCAATTTCCAGACAGACCATTTTAAAGTTTAGGGAGACAGGAAACTTGCGTGACATTTCTTAAATAGAAAGGAACAGGAGCAGGACTGGAACCCAAGACTGACAGATTTCAGAGCTTGGGTCACATGTCTTTTTAAAAAATCTGATTCTGTTCTTTTGGTCAAATGCCGGACCACAATATGTCTGCCAGACTTGTTATCATTTCTAGGCAACCTGCCTGAAAGACCACTGCATGTTAGAATGCCATGAAGTAACTCTGCTAATGCTAATAAAATGTAAAATTATTATTAATAATTTCCATTTTAATTTTTACCTGCTTTCAAAAATGCTGAAGGATAGGGTAAAGTTTTGGGGTGCATCACATTTGAAACCAAGAGTAGTGTTGAGTCTCCCTTCATTCATTCACCTGTTTGTTCATTCAGTAAAATATATGCAGATACTCTGCAAACCATCATTAGTTGTTTTAATCTTAGTGGTTAGCAGAGTGCCCACTGCCTCATCTCCACCAGGTGTGACCTTCATGGCTTTCCCCTGGGGTGGTTTTGTTTTCCCTGGGAACGGTTGAGGCTTTGATAGTATCCCTGTGGAGCTGCCCCTTGATTGAGTGTGCATTAAGCTTGTCCTTTGTGAGTGACTTCATGCTGAAAACCTAGTCATTGAAAACCACATGAATCTACCAAAGTCTGTGTGGACAGATCCAGAAATGATCAAATTGTTCACTTCTGAGTAACTCTAATGCAAAATCAGGTACAGAATGTTTTGCTTATCTCTTTTGACCTAATTAAAGTTTTAGCTAATCTCAGTGTCACCTTGATACTTATCTTGATTAAAACTTTAGAATATATTTTTGCTTAAATTGGTATATGAAATTATCAGTATTATGATATTCTGATTGGGTAGATATCTTCCAAGTTTGATTCAGTTCTTACATTACGGTATTCTGACTGTGGATTATGTCATTATCATTAATGCCTTAGTGAAAACTCAGAGTTGTGTGATGATATGTTATGAAGTTGATTAAAGGTAAGTGTCTTTCCCTCACTACATTTAGAGCAATCATCCATCTCACCAATCCACTTCAGGATGCAGGGGTATTCCTTAAATGGTTTGTGGACATAGAGAACATTTTCCTTTTTTTTTTTTCAAGACCTCTAAAATGCTTTGTATTTGTTTATTTTTCTTAAAAAGTATGTTTCATATTCTCACCAAGATGAAAATTTGGGATTTTCAGAATAGTGGGAAGAAAAAATTTAGGACTCAGACTGTGAAGAAGTGACTTAGTACTGAGAAATGAATATTTTTATAAAAGTGAAATTTTCAGATGAATTAAGCTTGTCTTCTTAACTGTCATTCTTTATTTTTATTTTTTGAGTTAGAGTCTCACTCTGTTGCCCAGGCTGGAGTGTAGTGGCATGCTCATGGCCACTGCAGCCTCGACCTACTGGGCTCAGGTGATCCTTCCGCCTCAGCCTTCCAAGTAGCTGGAATTACAGGCAGGCACCACCATGCCTGACTGTCATTCTTCATTAGTATCAATTTCTAGATTGTGTTTCACACTTTCTTGCCATGATGTAAACAGTGGATAATAGAGTGAATATGTCCGTGTTGCATAGTGAAGAGCTCAGGCTCTGGAGTAAGACTTCCTGGGTTTCCTGGCAAATGGTCTAACTATTCAGCCTCAATTTCCTCTTCTGTTATGTGGATAATAATAGTATCTCTTTTGTAGGTGTGTTGTGAGGATTAAATGATGAAGATATGCCAACTGCTTGATACACATTAAGCACATAATAAATATTAGTTAGTATCATGGTGATATAAGTTTTTGGTACTGTACCATGCTCTAAAGTATCAGTATTCCTGTGATGCTTGCTTGCCAACTCTAGGAACTTGGACAAGTTATTGAGCCTTTCTGAGTCTCAGTATTTCTATGTGTACATTGGGCTAATTGTGCAGATCTCAGAGGCAAAGTATATAAAATTCTCGAGCATGACAGCTGGCACAGAGTTATAATAGCTGCTGTAATTATTATGAGTTATTTTTAATACACAGTTGCCTAAGGAAAATCCTGAAGGCAATGCTCTTTTCTACAAAGTAAGGTTGTGATAGTTGAAGTGTTAAGAATATCTCAGGTGCTTATTATTATTGTTATCAACATATATATCTATTATTAACATGTATACATTAATGTATATACTAATACATATATACAACATATGTGTATGTTTTCCTTTACTACTTCTAGTTCTAAGCTGAGGCAACCAGATGTTTTACCTCCAGGCAAGTGGACTGTTAGCATGCATTGATGCACTTCAGGTATTCTAAGAAACAGCATAAAGAAAAAAATATATGTAAAAATAATCCAACTGGAGATCACTGTAGTAATTTTATGTGTACTATTGTACAATTATTTAAACTATAATGCCAGTTTATTCACCTAGTATTTGAGAAATTGCTTCCAATGTGTTTTTCAAATACCCAAAGTTTACTCTTTAAATTCTGAAGTTTTTCTTTGCAGTTATTTTAAAGAAATGGTCCCTCAGTATACTATATAGATCAGTGGAGCATATAGAATATAATTTAGCCTCTTTGTTGTGACTAAAGGCATCTTGAGTATTACTTATGGGTTATGAAGTAACTACAATCACTTCCAAGTGAATAGAAGGCCTAGGACATTGCCCCTCCACCTAGCAGCCTTCAATAGCCAACTTGTAGATTCCATGTTTCTTCCTTTCATTTTTTTTTTCTTACTTCTTCCCTAGCCAGATATCCTTCTGTGCTTATGTTACTGAACCGGCTTTTTGTAGAAACTTTCCTTTCTAATGTGTTGCTTCTAATTTATTTTGGGTTGTGCAATTAGATAATCAATTTTGTTAGCTATGCATTCAAAATAATATTCTAACTAAAGGCTTTGTCCATGCAATACAGTACATGATTATTTAAGAAATTTTACTTACTTTAGGATTTTTAACTTTATAAAGTGGTATATGCTAGGTAAGTGAATTATTCTATACATTTTAATCTGCTTTTATTGTTTTTTTTTTTTTTTTTGAGTTGGAGTCTCACTCCTTCGCCCAGACTGGAGTGCAGTGGCTGCTCCCGGCCACCGCAGCTTTGACCTGCTGGGCTCTGGCGACCCTTCTGCCTCAGCCTTCCAAGTAGCTGGAACTACAGGCGTGCACTGCCCGGCTAATTTTTCATTTATTGTAGAGATGAGGTCTTGCCAAGTTGCCCAGGCGGGTCTCGAACCTGCGGGCTCAGGCAATCCACTCACCTCAGGCTCCCAAGGCACGGGATTACAGGCTGAGCCACCGAGCCCGGCTTAATCTGCTTTTAGAAACAGAATCTCACCCTGCCACCAGGGTCACAGCTCACTGTAGTCTCAAACTCCTGGGCTCAAGCGATCTTCCTGCCTCAGCCTCCTAATAGCTAGGACTACAGATGCACGCCACCACACTCAGCTAATTTTTAAAACTTTTTGTAGAGATGAGGTCTCACTATGTTGCCCTGGCTGTACTCAAACTCCTGACTGCAAGCAATCCTCCTGCCTCTGCATCCTAAAGGCATGAGCCACCATGCCTAGCTATATAAAATTTTGATTGAACCCTAAGACCACTTTAAGAGACAGAAATAAAAACATAAAGGAATTTTTAAAAATATTATTTTGTGTAGCTTGTATAATAGTTACTCAATTGGCATACCTCAACATTACTAAATTCAGCAAATTTACTAATTTTTTAAAACTTTGGTCTGTTCACAAATTGAGTTTGAAACATGCAACAAAAAATTTGAAAGGCAGCTGACACATGGTGCCCGGTTGGAGGAACTAAGCCTTGTTAAACTAGAATTCACGGAAGTGGGCTGCCTGTCCTGTTGTAGTCCCTTGGGCACCAGCTTTGTGAGGCTGATAATTTGGTGAACTACATTTACACACTACACATAGGGCCCTTGGAAATAGGTCTTCATGAAAACAACAGAGTTTGAGTTGAGATTTACGGAGCCCACATTCTGGAGTCACATATTAAAGAACACATTAAAAAGATATTTGATGTGGTTCCATTTTTCATGATTATATTTTTCTCTGGGAGGAATTAGTAAGAACTCTTGCTCAAATGGCTAGTTTTGGCCCTGTGTCATGCCCTTTCTAGACTGAAAATGTTTTCTCCTTTGGGGCCTTCACACCACGAAGCTGTTTGTATAACATTATTTCCATCTACCTCTAGAAACTTAGGACAATTTTGGAGTCACTATTTCCTGGCCAGTAGTACCTGTGATTAAAAAAAAATTGTCAGCTGGGCTTGGTGGCTCAGCCTGTAATTCCAGCACTTTGGGAGGCCGAGGCGAGTGGATTTCCTGAGCCCAAGGGTTCGAGACCCACCTGGACAACTTGGCGAGACCTCATCTCTACAATAAATCAAAAATTAGCCGGGCATGGTAGCACACACCTGTAGTTCCGGCTACTTGGAAGGCTGAGGCGGAAGGATCGCCGGAGCCCAACAGGTCAAGGCTGTGGTGGCTGGGAGCGTGCCACTGCACTCCAGTCTGGGTGACAGAGTGAGACTCCAACTAAAAAAAAAGAAAAATTGTCATGCTCTATTGCCTACATTACATATCTATTACAATATAGGACTGGCAGGTTCTGAAGGCCTTTGTGTACAGCCCCTGTATCCATTCTGAAAAAGTGGGTTATTTCTATTTGGCAGATGCAGCAACGAAAGACTAGAGGTCACATGACTTGTCTAAGATTAGAAAACTGAGGACCAAATTTCTGATCTGGGGCACTTTTCATGCTTACAACAAAAAACTCTTTCTCTAGCTTCTTCATGAAGTATAGAAAAAATGATTTACAATGTTAGAAAAAAATAAACTATTTTTTCATGTAAAAAATTAAAATAGAGAAGGCTACAACTAATGTGTTTAATGGGTCTTTAACAGTCAGAGGGCTGCAAGTTGTTGAGAACAGTTGTGTCTAAGCAAAACTAATTTTTAAAATTAGAATTAATTTCCCATTGTCTAAATTATGAGGAACATATTTAGAATAATAGCCATAGGTGACAAAGCTTTAATTTAAATGAGAAGCAAATCAGTATTTAAAATAGCTCTATATAATTAGGTTGCAATTATTTGAATAAATTGGATCTAAATGCTGCAAACTATAACTATGTCATAATCTCTGTTCTAGAATGTAAATTATTGTAGAACCAAGAAAGAAAGCTCTTTCTTATTTTAATTACCATACTCTCCATTCTCATTTTTATTTGTTGTAAAGCTAATGATGAGCCTTGATAAATAATATCGAGTGGGATAAGGGAGTTCCTATATATTGAATTTATTTTGCATATTTTGAAATCAATGCAAGGCTAAAGTGCCTGCTCTTCATCTTTAATACCTCTTTGATGGTTGTGCTCTGGTGTCAGCAAGTATCTGCTATATTCATGACTCCTCCAAGGCAGGTTGCCACAGCAGGGCTAGAGTGACCTGTAGCAGATCCTCCCGTCCACATACCTATGCTAAATGCTTCAGCTCAGAGACCAGGATGGATGCCATGTTCCTGCAAACGCTGTGATTTAAGAAACATTAGGAATACCCATTTAGCCTATACCATCCTTTTGTCCAGAGGCCTCACCTGATGGCATAGGCATCATCACCTGATGGCATTAGGGATTAATAATGTTACAGAGGGCTGCCCTTCCAAGGGCCCTAGACATTATCCAGATTCTAAACAGCTTCCCTGACACTCAGAGAGGGAAGATTACTCCCAGAAGTGTATAGAGATTACCATTGTTCTGATTCCCTGGCTAGTGTTCTTTCTTCTACAGCAGTGTTTCTGGGCACAAAAAGAGGAAGGAAGGACACACACAATGTCTGTGGTTATAGTCTCAGGGAGGTCTGTGAGCTGGCTGAAACAACGTGTAATGTTTCTTGTTCTCATCTTGTTTGGAAAATGCATCATTAAATAGAGAGTGGGGAAGTGTTGCCAACTGTCTTACCCTTGACTTTGTCATTGTCATAGATTTCTATTTAGTATACCAAGAATAAGACTTTGGTGATCAATGTTGATACTAATCTTAGTAGATAAAGTCATTGTAAATTAGTTCCTGATCTTAGCAGATAAAATCTTAACTATACATGTAGAATGTTAGACTTCAGATGACTGTATCTTGGGTAATGTGAGATAAATACAACTTTATAGTAATCATTTAAGATCATATTGCCCTGTACATTTGATTTCTTCAACCAATCATGAAAAGAGATTTTCCCCTTAGATTTTATATGCGGAAACTGCAATTCAGAGTCATTGTCTAGTCAGCATGGGAGGTGGGGCTGGAATCCAGGCCCTCGAATCCAGGATCTTAGTTCTATTCTTTGCCACATTTTGCAGTCTAGAGTCAATCCTGATCTAGCTCCAGAAAAACTGCAAGACAGTTTTTAGGGTCTACAGAGCTACCTCCCCAGCACAGGAAATAATGATCCTGCCAATGAAAATATCTTATAGGAGAGTCTAGAAACAGGCTAGGAAGGAGGACAGAGAAAGGCCAGGAGTAGATTGGGCTTGGAGCTACCCTCACTTTCTCCTGGGGTTAGTAGACTTAAGAGAGTAGACAACTTGGGAAAATATAATGTTCTATCTAGTTGTGTGTCATATTTTTTTTTTGATGGATCTTGAGTTTTTGGATGCTCATCCAAAATCTCAAACTCCTTTCAGTGCCAAACATAAAATTACTTTCCCTTTACTCCTAACTTGCTTGTCTGTGCCATAATGTCCTTCAGTTAGCATGTATAATTAGGAACGTACAGCTCAGCAATTGTGAAAGGTGGCTGAAATGAAAACTGATGATTTGGGGGCTTTATAGTATATGTAGTTATTTGTTTCTGAATGTGAGCTGAGATTCACCAAGCTCAACGCATCCTTCCTGAAAAGTGAATGATTAAAAGAAACAAAATAAACCAAAAACCAAAACCAGCAAACAAAAAAAAAACACCGAGATAACTGCTTATTTTTTTTTAAAGAGAAAGTATAGTAAAAACAATCTGGGTTTGATTCTTTACGTGCTGCATATTATTATGTTTGTGGTGATTGAACTTCTCTGAGTCTTAAATGTCTCACCTTTAAAATAGAGTTGGCAATTTTTGCTTTACAGAGTTATTTTTAGGTTTAGAAATAATGTTTGTAACGTTTATGTTTGTAACTGCTATAGAACACTGACTCAGTATATGAGAATTTTTATCATCAATTTTATTTTCTACATAAGACATTGAATATGTCATGGTTCATAAATTGAGTTTGATGTGACCATAATTCAGGTGATTGATCTCGTTTGTAGTCATATACTTGAATGCTTGATTTTGCTTTTTATAATAGTTTGCACTGATTGTCAAGCCACTAAAAATGCTACTGTAGTAATTGGTTCTACTGTTTGGATTTTGCTTCTTTTCTTTGCCAGCAAAATTCCTGTTTTCGGTGGCAATATTTATAGAATGAACTGGCTATTAATCTATATTCTATTAAGAAAAAATAGATTTTTAATGGCTGTTTGCCGAAAATCTCCCCTGAAGTGTTGGGTACACATACTGATAACTGTATGTCATGTTAGACATTCTGCAATGCAAATGTTTTAATAAGGACACAAATGTGATTGCATTTTAAATAGAGATAAGTCATTGTTTTATTTTAGCAAGTCACTTGTACATTTGCTGTAAATATGCAAATACATGGTTTGGTCTAAAATAATTTTGCATATTGGAGTAAGTTCTTGCTTTCTAACACATAGTAATATAAATTGAGTCTCTTTGATTTCTTATTAATTCACCTGGTTTTCCCTCCATATGTGCATAGATGTGATAACAAAAATAAATGATTGGGTCTTTCCTAGAATTTTCACATACTTTAGAGGACCATGTATTTTAGAAGACCAAAAGATTACTGGTTTGGAGCTCATTGTGCCTAATATTGGTCAAAATGGAACCTGGGCTGAGTAGCTTGGCAATACCTACCTCCAGGCCATTCTAGCAAAGCACAAAAATCAGTGAGCTTGGACTGTTTCATTCAGCTCTGGGTCCACAGCTGGATTCTGGAGTCACAGTGCTGCCACCTGTAGAGGGACAGCTTTCTCAGTGGACACCCCTCATACAGAGCTGAGTCAGCCCAAGTCCAGTGTCAGCTGTTGCTGGGTACCCAGAATGGTTCTCCTTGATGCGAGGTGTCCTTGCTGGTTGTGGTTGGCCTTACCAAATGTCTTCTCCCTTCTGGGTAAACATTTTGTCCCTTTCTGCAGTCAGACTTCCATCAAGGTCCCTCAGTGCATCAAAAAGTGCGAGTAGTATCTGATCCCCAACAGTGGACATGACTTAAGTCTCCCTAACCAGATCAGTTGATGTTTATGTGGGTCACCAGAACTCCCAATTCCACTGACCAGATTTTTGTATCTGAGTTCCAGATTCTGTCTGATAATCCTCAGCAGTCCCTCACAGTTTTAATGTTTTGCTCCAAACAGAACTTGAGGCAAAAACAACACTGAAAGAATCATCTGGCTGGGGCACAGTGGCTCACACCTGTAATCCCAGCACTTTGGGAGGCTGAGGCAAAAGGATTGCATGAGTCTAGGGGTTCGAGACCAGCCTGGGCAACTTGATGATCAGTATTGTAGGGTATCTTCAAAGCTATAGCACCTTTGCTGTACTGCTTTTGTAGATGCTTTTATACAGGTGTCAGCTCTCTGATGGTTTAAGGTTTAGCCTGACATGGTGGAAGTAACCCTTTTGTGTCTTGAAAGGCATGGAAGTACAGGTAGAATGTTCTTTCTTCTGCTCCCTTGTAGAGCTGTGCTTGCCCACAGGACTGAAAAATTAAGGTGGTGGTGGATTTCTGCTCCAGTCCTTTTACTTCCCACCCTAACTCCTAGACTGTAGCGATTCTCATCTCTGTTGCTGACCATGCATGTTTCTCTGCCTCACAGTCCATGGCTGTTGGTAGGGTTTTTATGGATGACTACTTCCACTTTCAGCCTACTTTTTCTATTCTTTTACCATTTTTTTCTTTTGTTTCTTCTGACTTTTATGACTACAAAGCTCCTCCCAGTTTCCTTTTGGGAACAAACCTGGCCTTTGAGTAGATGTTGCTCGACAATCAAAGAGCTTCTTTCCAACCTTACAATAAGGTAGCTAATCTGAGCACACATGCAATTTGAGGGTCTTTGGATCTTGTTGATTTTAAAACAATTGCTACTGGAGAGCTAAGGTCTGCCCTTTTGGTGGCTTGAATTTTAAATTTTTCTTTTTACTTTTTAAAATCTTTTTTCTTAGAGAAGCTGCCTATATAAAGCCTGCCGTGTATAGAAGGCTTATCTACAGATCAGTGAGGTTGGACAACATGAAGACTAGATTTATCTGCAGAGCCACTTATTCTCATCCTATTCCCAGGAGCAGATGGGTATTAAAATTAGAGCAGCTGTTTCCGCTTAAGGTTAGAAAAGCTGAAAAGAGGGCAGATGGAATTTTGTGTGCCTGCAGAGAGAAAACACTCATATCAAAGTACGAAGGAAACTCACCCCCCCCCCAAAAAAACCTGGAATTATTTTTTGGAGGCCGGGCCCCTTGTAGTACAGGTTTCCTCTGCTAGGTAAGTGTTCTAGGAACCCATCAGCATCAATGTACCAGCTAGTATTGTGAAAGGCTGCATTCAGCTTCAGTGAACTTTTTTTTGGAGATTCTTTCAATACATTTGCCCATTTCATGATGGGTGATTTACTAGCATACTTGTCCACATTGCACTGAATGTTCAGTTGTTTTTGACCAAAAGCGCCGTGATCCCTGTGCCCCATGCTCTCTAGTCACCTAATCTCACATGGAGTGACTTTTTTTTGTTTCCCTGGATGAAAAAGTCCTCAAAGGGAAACACTTTGCTGGTGTGGAAGAGGTGAAACAAAAAATGGCAGAAGCACTAAAAGGCATAACAATTGATGAGTTCAAAAATTGTTTTGAGTAGTGGAAAAAGCATCTCAATAGTTTTACATTGCATCCCCACCTCTTCTTGCGTCGTAAAGGTAATCACTCTTCTGATTCTATCATGATTCAGTTTTGCTGTTTGCAGCCTTTACATACATGGAAAAAACTGTGTTTGGTAAATTTATTCAAATTCTTGTATAAGGCTATAGTTCTTTCTTTCTTTCTTTTTCTTTTCTTTTTTCTTTTTTTTTTTTTGAGTTGGAGTCTCACTCAGTTGCCCAGACTGGAGTGCAGGCCGCTCCCGGCCATGGCAGCCTCGACCTGCTGGGCTCCGGCGATCCTTCTGCTCAGGCTTCCAAGTAGCTGCAACTACAGGCGCGCGCTACCATGCCCGGCTAATTTTTTTATTTATTTATTGTAGAGATGAGGTCTCACCAAGTTGCCCAAGTGGGTCTCGAACCCGCGGGCTCAGGAAATTCACTCACCTTGGCCTCCCAAAGCATGGGATTACAGGCTGAGCCACCAAGCCCGGCCCTTTCTTTCTTTTTCATAGCTGTATAGTGTTCTTTGATATGAATATTCTTCAATTTGTTTATATATTTGACTCTTAATGGACACTTGGGTGGTGTCCACTTTTTGGCTATTATAAATATGGGCACTATCTGTTTTTATATATGTCTTTTGGCGCACATTTGCTTCTTGTTTATATTATCCATATACCTAGAGGTGGATTGCTGGGTTATAGGGATAAACATTTATTCCACTTTAGTAGATAATGCTCAACAGTTTTCCAAAGTGGTTCTAACAATATACAGTACTCTTCCCATGGTGTTATGTCTTTATTGATACTGGTAAATAAGTAGTGGTCTACCATTGTGATTTTAGTTTACATTTCTCTAATTACTAATAATGTTGAGCAACTTTTCTTGTATTTATTGGCCAATTGGATATAGTTTTTAATGAATTTTTACCTGCTCAGATCTCTTGGAGCTGTCTTTTCCTCTCTACTTTTGTTAATGCAAAACAATAACTTTTGTTATTCATTTTGGAGATGAGCCCTTTGAGGGTTACATGTAATACAAATATATGCATTCATTCTGTGGCTTGCCTTTTTAATCTCTTCCTCGTGTGTTTTAATGAAAAGACATTCATAATTTCATAGTCATGCAACTCATTCATTTTTTTCTTATAGTTAGTACTCTTTGTGTCCTATTAATTAAACATTTGTTTACTATGATATTGTAAGTATATTCAATTCTGTTATCTTTTAGGAGCTTAATTTTTTTACCTTTTATATTTATATCTACAATCCAATTGGGATTTATTTATTTATTACATTTTATTTTATTATAGAGATGTTAGGTACAAGTAAGGATTAAATACACAAGTAGGCTGCATGCAGGTGAAGTTTGGACCTTCAACTGGTCCTCACCTGGTATAGGACCAGGTACCCTTTGTTTTGTTATGTGCCCCCCTCCCTCCCTTTCTTCCCTGGCAGTGCCCAATGACTGCCAATCTTTTCCTTGTGCTAATGTGATTAAAGTTCAGGTCCCAGTTATGAGTGAGAGCCTGTGGTATTCAGTTCTTTGTTTTTGTGATAGATCACTAAGTATGATGGTCTACAACTCCATCCAATTTACTGCAAAGTCCATGATTTTGTTCTTCTTTATGGCTATGTAATACTTCATCGGGTATATGTACCACATTTTATTTATCCGGTCCATTTTCAATGGACAGTAGAGGGTTGGTTCCATGTTTTTGCTATTGTGAATAGTATGGCAATAAACATGCATGTTCAGGTGTCTTTTTTGTAGAATTATGTATTTCCTCCAGGTATATTTAATTGGGATTTATTTTTGTGTATGATGTGAGAAAGGGGAAAAGTTTCACTTTCCCATATTTCTATCAATTAATTGAAAAGACCATATTTATTTCATCACTCTATTCCAGAAGTCAAGTGTTGCTATATGATCATTTCTATTTCTTGTCTCTCTATTTCTTTGGTCTGTTCGTGCATTCTTCTTTCAAATCATACTGTCCTAATTACTATGCTTTAGAAGTATTAATTTTTTCATAGAACAAGCCCTCTTATATTATTCTTATTCCAGAGTATCTAGGAAATTTTGGGCCATTTTTCACAAGAAAAAGAAAAAAAAAATGGATGTGATTTTTGTTGCAATTGTATTGATTCTGTAGATCACTGTGGGGAAAATTTGAATCTTTGTAATAGTGAGCTTTCTAATCCATGACAAGAATATTCCTTCATTTATATACCTTATTTAATTCCTCTCAACACAATTTTACTACTTTGCAGTTTTTTTCATTGAAGCCATGTTCTTCTTTCATTTGATTTATTCCTGGAAATTTGATTTTTGGGGGTACATTGTAAAGCGCACCTTCTTAAAAAAATTCTTTTGTTTGTTTTTGAAACATGGAGATGTAATTTTTTTTGGACGAATTTTGAAATGTAACCAGCAAACTTGCTGAAGTTCCATATTCTAATAATTTATCTGCATGCATATTCATATACTCTGTGGCTTGTGACAGCTTTTTTTTTTTTTTTGAGTTGGAGTCTCACTCTGTCGCCCAGACTGGAATGCAGTGGCACGCTCCCGGCCACCGCAGCCTCTGCCTGCTGGGTTCCGGAGATCCTTCCGCCTCAGCCTTCCAAGTAGCCGGAACTATGGGCGTGCGCTACCACGCCCGCCAGGCTAATTTTGATTTATTGTAGAGATGAGGTCTCGCCAAGTTGCTCAGGTGGGTCTTGAACCCGTGGGCTCAGGCAATCCACTCGCCTCGGCCTCCCAAAGTGCTGGGATTACAGGCTGAGCCACCGAGCCTGACCAGCTTATTTTCTTATTCTATCCTTATACCTTCTTTTTATTTTGCCCCATTGCACTGTTTTGGACCTTTAGTGCAGTGTTCAATGGAAGTGGTGGTAGCGAACATCCTTGCTTTGTTCTCAGTTTTAGAGAAACTGGTGAACATTTCATCAATGTGTTACATTTGTTGAAGGCTTTTTGTGTATACTGTGTCAGGTAAAATAAGTTCCCTTCTATCCCAAGTTTGCTAAAAGTCTTTACTCTAGGTGGATGTTGAATTTAATAAAATGCTTTTTCTGCCTCAGTTGAGGTGATTATATGATCTTCGTAGGAAATTTAGTTCCCACTTTGCCTGCGGGCTTCTTTTCTGGAGTAGGCAGTGAGGCAAAAGTTGACATATTTCCTGTATTCATGGCATTGTTGTTCTTATAAAACGAATTTGCTGGGATGTTTGAGTGTCTCTGACAAGATGCATAACAAGAATGTATGCACTGGAATAGTTCTGTAATTTTCTGATTTAAGAAACTGGTCTTTGAATGACTAAAAGAAAAAGAAAAGCATTTCATTTGAAGCTGATGTGCCTGTTTCAGAAAGTACAGTTGAGTGCTGTTCCTTAGGATTTAGTTAAATATGGAAACCAAAGGACTAAGAACAGGTCAGGTTTCTGAAGAAGAATTTATTTAATTCTTGATATATTTGCAACTGAGCAGGACTTAAAGATATATCACTATGATTAGTGACTATGTGTGTTAACCAGACTGAAGCAAAAGTGCTGCAATTTCAAGGTAGTTTCCAAATGCAGCATATTTTAAAGAGACACCATGAAAAACAGGAAAACAATTAGACATGTAGGCATTTATTTTTAATGGGATTCACTTCACAGTCACATGTTTGAATTCTGCTTACAATTTCCTTTTAGTCTACTTATGAATGTAACTCCACTCACATACAAAAATCAGGACAGGCTGGTTTCAAGAAAGCCAGCTCAGAACTGAGGGGAAAAATTGACTGCTCAGACTAGTCTTGAAATAATTTTTTGAATAGATAGATGTAGAGTTCCTAATACAGAAGTAAAGAAATATCAAAACATGGGAATGTTATGTTTTACTACGATATATAGTGTTGATTCAGAAAGTGAAAGAGCATTTTTATTGTTTGGATTTGGAAAAACGAATTGTTGGGATACATTTCTTGGCTGAGTCTACTACTGGCATAAGCACTATAGTAATTTCTTTTTTCATATCTTTACTCCTAGTGGGTAGCAGTTGGTGTTGGGACATAGTTGAGATCTTTATTGAAGAAAGCGGGAAAAATTCCTTTTTAAGACAAAAATACTGTGACAGTTGAACCCCGACATTGTTCATTTGCCTTTCAGCAAGAAGATGACATTTGCAACCAGATGACATTTTCTATTTTAGACATAGAAACACAATGTTAAGAGCTGAAAAGACGTCAGAGCTCTCTAGTCCCATCTCTTCCTCTTACAGTTAAGGGTGCTGAGTCCCAGGTAACTTCCTTGTCTTGTCCAAAATCACCCACGCATGAGAATAGAACTCCAGGCTTTTCCTACCCTATCATGGTGACTTAGGGTGGCAATAGTTCATTCTCATTGTTCTGGTGATCTTAAGCTCTAAGTTTGGAGTCATCTTTTTTGTGGTTTCCCTTTCAGTTGGCATATATAGACCCACTGTTTCAATGCCTGTGTGACCCTTTGCTACTTATCCTCCTCCAGAGGTCAGCTTATTTCCATATTTAGCCTCTCCACAGGTTGCCTGCCATTCATCTCCATTTAGTCTAGTTGATGAATGGGGGGCAGGGGAGGGATTTTCACCCTTCCAGTGAAGGAAAGGTGGGACTATGACCCTTCATTGTAGTCCTGCTTGATGGTGGATTACCTAGATAAATATTCTTTCCATAGTGCCAAGATTAATTCTGCCACATTCCTGCACATAACTATGATTAGAAGAATGTCTGATCCTTTAAGTTATTTTGTAAAAGACCCTTCTGTTACTTAATTACTTGGTTCACACCTGCTCAGTAAGGGAGTTGGGTGGGGAGACAAAAAATAGATGTATTGCTATCAGATTTATATGGCCCTGTTCAAGATGGATTTTTAAAAGTCTTCTCAGATGACCCCATCTACTGTTTTCTTTCTTTTGTGAACCCCAAAGTTTATACTGTCTTGATCAGGGATTGGTAGACTAAAGGGCTGAATGACAAATATTGCACAGGCTCCATGGGCCCAATAGTGTGTATTGTAACAACTACTCAACTACTGGTGTAGTGCAAAAGCAGTCAAGGTGTAAACAAGTGCCGTGGCTGTATTCCAATACAACTTTATTTACAAAAAAACCTAGATTTGACCTGTGAGTATAATTTTTCAACCTCCAGTTTATACCAGTAATTTCTTAATTTTGGTTTTTAAACAAGGTGCATCAGAATCATCTAGGGAACATTGAAAGATACAGGTTTCTAGGCCTCACCCTCTGTGTTTCTGATTAACAGCCTGGAACTAGGGAACCAGTATTTTTAAAAGTTTCATAATTGATTCTTCTACTCTGACCAATTACTAAAGCACTGATCCATTCATTCTACTTACCTGTCTCCCTCTCTTTCTCTTTCCCTATCTTCCTTCCGTCCTTCTTTCCTCCCACATACAAATACATACATAACATTGTGTTTCAAACAATATAAGACGGCATGATTCTATACAAATCATTCTGCATATTGCTTGTTTATTTCTTTGCTCTTTTTATTGGGGTATTGATCTTTTATTGATCTCTAAAAGTTCTTTCTATAATAAGCGCTGTAACCTTTTGTAATATGTCACACATATCTTTTTTTCACAATATTGTTGCCTTTTAACTTCATGTATGGAATCATGAGAATTTAAAAAAAAATTGATGGAATAAAATGCACTGTTCATTTAAGGTCGTAGTCTCAACCAAAGATTATTTGGAGATGGTGGCAATGTCTGGAGACAGTTGTGGTTGTAACAACTTGAAAGGAGGGATTCTACTGGCATCTAGTAAGTAGAGATGGGGATGCTGCTAGATGTCCTATGATGTACAGGGCAGCCCCTCCACAACAAATAATTATCTAGTTCAAAGTGTCAGTAGTGCTGAGATTGAGAAACCCTGCTGAAAGGCTATTGTTTTTGTTCTTTATTTAACAAGACACTACCTCTTCTGATAATACTAATATCTTTATCAAAATCTATAGTAAATGTTCCTTAATGGACTCTGCCACTCAAATTACTAACATGATACTTCATTTTACTTATTCCTCAACATAACACACAAATCTCCCCTCTTATTTCCCTTCCCGGCCTCCATCTTTCTCCTCTGTAAGTGCCACAAGTTTTCTGCATGCCGTCGGTGACCAGCTGGGTCATATGATGTGTGTCCTCCCCCTGCCTCAGATTTGTAAGTTCTCCTTCAGGGTTTGCTTGGGTTTGGTTTCATCAAACACCCTTCCATTCTCTGAGTTGCCTTTGCTCACTGAGTGTGGGTAAAAATGATCTCTGATCTGCTAGATTCTTCTGTGCACCATCTGAAAACAGTGTCAGTGAAAGCCAAGTGGCCATCAATACAACCTAGTCATTGAGGTGGAGGAAGCCTTGTGATTGGGACCCCAGCTCCTCCCTTGGTGCCTGAGGAGCATGGGTCCAGAACAGGTGAGCAACTTGTCCAGAGTCTCCCATCCACCTGTGCAGGACAGGGTCGATGTCAGGACCCTGCTTGCTCAGCCGGCTCCATTTTCCCTCAGAAAACCCCCAGACACACTCTTCTCACTGGAAGCATTTATTCACTGCTTTGGTTTTGTTGAAAGATGTCACTGTCATTCTAGTGACCAGTTTAGAGACCTGCTCATAATCTCATTTTCTAACTGCAATAATCAAATCCAGTTTCTCTCTCAGCATTAAAAATTTTAAGTTACTTTAATGTCAAGGGAGGAGGCTTAACTCAATCCAACAAATGATCATAATGGTTGTCATGCATAGCAGCAGGGCATGTAACTGATGATTTGACTGCTCAGGGCAAGTCCAAGTTAATGTGTCTGACTCTTCTATTGGTCTGAGAGCTCTTTGAGGGCCAAGGCAGGGCTTTACTCATCTTTCTGACCCCTCTTCTAGGAGTCCCAGCTGGCACATCATAGGTGCTTGATAAATGTCTCATGAATTAATGATCAGCTATATTGAGTTTTCTGTAAAATTACTGGAGAGGTAAGAAGGAAGCCAATACATTCTCTAAACTAACGTGAAAAGGAAGGTAGCTGTCTGTGCATCTCCCCAGACCCCACCGGTACCCAAATCATGCAGATGCAGTCATGCACACTTTGAAGCATCCCTATTAGTTTTGACTCACTACATTTAACGACCTGTAAATGGGTCTCTTTTATACCTGGCTTAAGTTTGACCTTTCATATTTCTGTTTGCATCCTGCAGAGGACATGGGAATTTCCAGAAACACAGGGAGCAGACAATATAAGGAAGGAAAACAGGCCATGGCTAAAGTGTCACACTGTGACTGCCTTTGAGTCATGAGTTCTTGGGTGGCGGGCACCTTACTCAGGTCTGGTCTCCCATCTCATTCTGTGCCATGCCCCCCCCCAAATGCTTTTGGTTGTGGTATAAATTATTTGACATAGGTGAAAATAATGAAATGAAATGTGGAAAAAACAATTTCAGGTAAGTTCTATGTTGTGAAAAAAAATTTGGCTTAAGCAGATTCATTAGTCTGATGCAGCCAGCATGCAGCATTTAATAAATGATCCTGTTGGTTAACTGTAAGCAGAAAACCATTAACCCATGGGCTTTCTCTTTACTGTTTATTATAGCTGGTATTACAAAGACTTAATCATTTTTCCCCATCATTAGATGTTAGAAATTGTAGCTCTGAAAATATCACGTATTAAATTTTGCATATTCCCAAAGTCAGGTCTATTAATTATGATATTTTGCCTCATTACACATTTTGGCAGTTTGGTTATTACCTACTTGTAGTTCAGACTTAATGGGACACAAGAGCAGAAGTGACCTCTATAACGGGACCTTTTTCTTAGGAGACAAAATACAAATACTGACTAAAAAATCTTGATAAGGTATGTACAGAAAAACAGGACTTACAAGAAATATTTATGATGCCCAGATTTTGCTTGAAAGTTAATGTTTGCATTTTATCTTATATTTGCTATTATGAATGGAGACAGTTTTTTAAAAAAATGAAACTAGTCTGAAGTGTTAGAAAATATAATGGCAGGTAGTTGCCATTGTTAGTGAAGTCACTAATATATGTGCCAAAGAAATAGCATTAGTATGAAATGATTATTTTTAAAAAGGGCTCAATGACCCTACAATGCATTTGATTCTGTTTTGTATCCCAGTGTATGTGTGCATGTGTGCATATGTGCATTCATGCCATCACATCATCCACTGCATTGAGTATCCTTAGAAATCTATTCAATTGACTGTTTACTTTTTAGTTTTGGTCCTCTCTTCTTTACTAAGAGTGTTTCTCTTGGTCATCCACATCAATCGTTGCTTATTTTATTCTATACGCCCATATCGTATATGTGCATTCCTTTCATTGATAAGGCCCAGATAGCAACACTTAGGCTATTGTTGATTCTTATCATATCTTCTTTCCTGCTTTTTGTTCCCTTCCCTGGTGGGACTGACTCCTAAGTATGGCAAATTGGCAAATTGGGCATTGCCGTAGGACCTGTCCTTTGCCACTCAGCACCTCTGACATTGCCCACTGGGGTGACCAGCTTCACAAAGTGGTACATGGAGACAGTCTCTGAGGACCAGAGAAAGGTAGCTTGGTCCACTGTGTTGAGAACCAGTCATGATCTCTAGTGAAATTTCCTGTATCGTTCCTGCCCTCATCAAAGCAGAGGTTGCAGATGGTGCTGGTTCTGTTTTACTTCTCAGGTTGATGGAGACTCCCTCCCTCTTTTAAAGGCAGGTTTAGAGTTATTTAATCACTCTAAAAACACTGTAGTGGGGACAATGAAGGCTCCCTCTTGACTTATGTTATCAGGAACTGGGACTGGGCCTTGAATAATCCTAATTCCATTTTACTTAGTAGTTCACCTCATAGGCTTTGGCAGCTATTTGTATATGATTTCATTCATTCATTCATTCAATGTTTATCCAGCAGCTGTCATGTGCCAAGCACTGTTTTAGGGTTATGGCTATCAAGTAAACAAAACAGAAAGAAGAAATCTGAACTCACAAAGCTTATATTCTAGTAGAGGACCAAATAAAATAAACATATAAAATAATTTTAAAAATATGTTAGAAGATGATGGATGTTTTGGAAGAATTAAAGCAAGGAAGGAGGAGTCGACATTGTTAAAGACTTTGCACTGTTAGACAAGGTACATGGAGATGTCCTTGTCAGAAGATGACTTTTAAGCAAAGACTTAAAAGTGACTCGGGAGCAGCCATGAGAAGCAAAGGCATTCCAGGCAGAGGGAGTAGCCAGTGCAAAGTCCCCGAGGCAGGAGCGTGCCTGGAGGGTTGGAGGAGCAGTGAGGAGGTCAGTGTGAGGAGCCAAGTAAAGAAGGGCAGGAGATGAGGACAGAGAGATTGGGGCAGGGCAGATCACATAGGGCCTGGTAGGATTTGTAAAGACTTAGGCTTTTATTCTGAGTAAAGTCAGTCATTCACTTAACATCAGTAAGCCTCAACTGTAAAATTAGAATAATAAGTGTATTGGTTTAAGCAGGTTGTTTTAAGGATGCACAAGATTAAGAAATGCAAAATACTTAATGTGATGGCATCACACAATATATTTTCAGTGAGTGGCAGGTGGCGGGGGTTGTTCTTAGTGCTTGTACTAGGTTACTAGATGTAAACTCTGTGGGGGCAGGACCTACGGGTTTGTTTTGTTTTAGCATTTTATTCCCAGACCTGGTTCTGTTCCTGCCACATAGTAAGCCCTCAGTCAATATTTGTTGGGTATTATTGTTATCATACTTTTATTCTTCAGAAGCATTTGGGGTGGTATTCACTGGCCTACATTTATCCCCTACTTATTTTCTGTTGCTTACAAAAATATAACTCCTACCTTTTGCCTTCTCCACAGTACTGCTTTTTTGGCATGATAACAGCATGACATCAAATGGTGGTGCTGTGTTGTGAAAAGAACTCCTGGCTAGAAGTCAGAAGATGTGGCTTTCTTTTGCAGTGGCTGTGAGGGGTCATTCAACTCCTCTGCCCTTCCATTTTCCTGCAGTGATACAGGTTCAGAAAAAAAATCCTTCTCTATTTCAGGGTTATTGGGAGAACAAACGAGCTACTAAATGACAATGTTCTTTGAAAACTCTAAATGGCCATCTCAGGGGGAGCAGTAGGTATCGTGCCTGGTAGCCTTTACTGTGGGAAGGGTGGGTACCTGTGCCTGAATTGATTTCTCTGGAAGAATGTTCGTATATGCTGTGCCTGGCATCTCTTTTGAGAAGGCTCTTGCCTCTCTGAGGACCTGCAGTTGCCAGCATGGGCTCTGGCAATGGAGCGGAAGCTGTAGGGCTTCTCTGGCCACCAGATGTGTGGTCCCTGCCTTAGTAACACCATTCTCTAAGCTACACAATGAAGGTTTGGATTTTCAGAACTAATTTTTGTATTGATTCCTTGTGATTTAAAGGTATTTCTGCTTTTTAAATGCACATATTAAAATTCTTATTTGGGACCAGGACAACCTGAGATATTTTGAAAGGTGATTTCAGAAACATGGCTTAAAAGTCCCCTTTGTTCTAGTGAATTACATTTTTTCTTCTTGTCAAATAATTCTTGAGGTGATACCCATTTCACAAGGCCTTCCTAAAAAATAGAGTCTGTCATACTTAGTGATCTGTCACAGAAACAAAGAATTGAATACCACATGTTCTCACTCATAAGTGAGTCCTGAACATTTATCACAATGCTATAAGAGAGGGATCAGCAGTAGTGGGACACGACCAGGGTGGGGGTGGGAGGCACATAATATCACTAAGGATTCCTGTTCCTAAACCAGGGGAAGTAAGGACTGGTGGGAGGCCCAAACTTCACCTGTACTTAGACCACTTATGTACCCAATTCTGATGTAAACCCAACAACTTTAAAATAAAAATAAATTTTTGAAAAGAAGTGTTGATCAATCTATTTGTCTTTATTTCTTCCAACCTTTTGGTTTTTTTTTTTGAAAGCCCCATCATGTCCTCAACTGGCTGGGAATAGAGCAATGAACATGAAAGATAAAGTTCCTGCATTCACCGAGCTCACATTTTTGTGGGAGAAAGAAAAGAAGGATTATTTTAGATTTCATAGATTTAACCTCCAACAAGGTGACACTTGAGTAGAGAACTGAATGAAAAGAGGCATACAAAGTCTGGGGGGAAAAGCATTCTAGGCAGCAGGCCCAGCAGGTGCAAAGGCCCTGAGATGGTAACGAACTAGATATAGTCCAGAGACAGAAAGAAGGTAAGGAGGGAAAAATGCAAGGGAGGATAAAGATTTGTGAAGGGTGAGGAAAGGGCTTGATCAGGGAATTCTTTGTCTGCTGAGGAAGGTGTTTAGGTTTTACTTTAAACTGATAGATTGTAAATACTTTAAATTATTGACAGTTTAAATATTCTTATAGTACTAATCCATTGACGCTTATCTGAGATTCTGTGAAGCAAATTGCCAAATGATAGCATAGAATTAATGTGGTATTTTTGGAGCTTCATTTGATTCGGTCCCAAATCCCTTAATATTCCTTAAGGAGTTTGTTGAAAGTTGTTTGATGAGGATAATTAGCAGATTGAGTAGCCGTTTTACCATACAGAATTATATCCATGTGTGTTTAAGTGTGTGCATTCATTTCAATAGGAGATTTGGGAATCCCATTTCTCCATCGTCTATTCCGTACTGAATTCTGGTTTGCAGTTAGCCTTGAGAAGCCAGGAGTATTTCAGAAAGAGATCCAATTGTATTTTATCATAGAAACACATTGTAACTGAATAAGCGTTGAGAACATACCTGAACCCTTATGCTGTCTCTAGAGGAACAGGTGATCTTTTCACATTGTTTTATAGTGCCTTCGACTACCAGCAAACAGTCATTCAGAGGCCAACAGTGAAGGACTAAGATAAACACTTTCTTCAAATCGTGAACACAATTTAAAGACGTATAACCGAATTATCTTCCATATCCAGTGGGGTCACATTTCTCTCTAATCACTCTTCAAAATAATGGGCCAAAATTTTTAAATAAAACTCTGCTTAATTTAATCTCCCACCACACTCTCTTCTGACTCACAATTATCATGTAAGTTGGTTATTTTGGAAGTCTTTCATTAAATAGTGCAGTATCTCCTTTAAAAGTATTGTTGGTCAGTTAGGAAATTGAGCATAGGTAAGCACATCTGTAAGGCAGATAAATTGAGCAGTCATTTCTCATGAGGAAACTTTGCAGAGGTCCAGGATGTGAAAAGGAGATTCCAATTTAGATTCCTAATATCGTTTGTCATGATCGACAGCTAAAAATGTCAAAGTTGGTATCTTCCTAAATGAGCCTCAGTTTTCACGATTGTTGCCTTCGAAAATTCCACTAAATAATGTATTCCTGAAATCCACATTAGTGAAGGTTTTGGGTTTCACAGAGGCTGCTCTCTCCTTTGTTAATCCTTGCTGTGTGCCTGTATCTGTGGTAAGGCTAATGATGGGATGACCTTGGGGAGCGTCCCACCACAACAGCACGTGTAGCTAAGAACGTGTATTTCACAGGAACAGCATTTCCATTAGAGCAGTAGCTCTGAGACACAGAGCTAATTTCCCAGCTATGGCACCACTTTTCTTATGAGGGAATAATTGACCCATTTATGTTCTCATTTCAGCTTGTTGCAGATCCTTGCGCCAGCAACCCTTGTCACCATGGCAACTGTAGCAGCAGCGGCAGCAGCATCAGCAGCAGTGAAGGCTACCTCTGCATTTGCAATGATGGCTATGAAGGTCCCAACTGTGAACAGGCACTTCCCAGTCTCCCAGCCTCTGGCTGGACTGAGTCTATGGCACCTAGACAGCTTCAGCCTGTTCCCTCTACCCAGGAGCCTGACATAATCCTGCCCCGCTCTCAGGCAACAATGACACTGCCAACCTGGCAGCCAAAAACAGGGCAGAAAGTTGTGGAAATGAAATGGGATCAAGTGGAGGTGAGAACATTGTATTCCATATATTTTTTTCAAAAGAAACCAGAAGCATTAAAATAATTCCAGTGGTTCTAATATCAGCAATTAAAAATGGAAGACTTTTAAGTTACCCATTGAGCAAAACAATGTACTTAACCTTATTCCCATCTTGCACTTGTGTTTGAAGGTTTTGTTGAGCAAAAAATGATATCCACATGCATTTCTGTGAGATAATCTCAGATTTGAGAGTAGATAGCTCAATGCAGCGTCATCAAGTAAAACTATATGTTATATATATAGAATTATAGGACCCCTCATTGTTGACCTAATTTTTCCTTCCTGGAGCATGTCATAATCCATTCAGGGTGCTGTAACAAAAATGCCATGGGTGGTTTATAAACAACAAACATGTGAGGGTACATTTGAGATAGAAACTTCCAAATTTTATTTATTTTGTCAGTAGCAAATTTTATTTGCTGAAACTTCTCCCATCTGAGTTTGGCTGTTTTGTCTACAAGCTGTTCAAGAAAAAAAAAAGATTTTGTTTTTTTTAGCAGACATCTAATAGTTGACATAAAATATAAATTTACTAGCTAGAGGAGTTGGGAAACAAATCCAAATCATGAATTTGAGGTGACATTGATAGAGCATAATTTCATTCCATATCTTATACCTTATATATATATGACATTCATATAAAGCTGTGGTGACATTATTTATTACAAGTTGCATAGTGTAAATGAAAAAGCACATAGATCTTTGGATTAGAGTCAAGGAATGTGTCTAGAAATTTCCCTTATTGTTGTAAAAGAGGAAGGCAGTATCTCTCCTTTTATTTTCTTGGGTAATTCTAACCGGTTGACCCACTTTTTTGCATTGCCACAAAGTTTATGAAGGCCATGTTCAGACTGCAGGGCAGTGTTTTTAGCCTACCTAAAAAACTGTGAACTTGTTCTGATTTCAGACTTTTAATAAATGCTTTGAAGTTACGATTTTAATACCTCTTTGCTGGATGACTCAGTTCTTGAATGTGAACTAGATTTGGTTTCAAGTATATCAAGGAAGTGACCTTTAAAGAAAATTTGTCCCTAACCAGTCATTTCAATCTATTTATTTAAAATCATGCTATTTTACAGTTGATAAATATAGAAAATAAATGTCTCACCTTCCTGTCATGTGTTATTTCTTAGGCTGTTCAAGGAGCAGGTTCAAAGTGCCAGAGAGAGGCTTGTGAATATGTTTGGGCTTTTCCTTCTTGCAAAGTAACAATGATATCTTAAGAATATAAAGTTATTTGGAGCCTCAGAGGACTAAAATTTATTGTAACAGCCCTCTGTTACACAAATTTAACAAGTTAGACTCAACGTCTTTGAATATCAGTGATGGGCTTAATGCCCAGCATTTGACGATAGGGCATTCTGGAGAATAAGTTCTAATTATTGGTTGTAGGGTAAAATTGCTGAGAGTCTCTGTATTGTTCTCGGTTAATTCTGTAATGATGAATACTTTTAGTACCCCTCTGATTTCACTGTCATGGATGAGGACAGTAATCATGGTGTGAGGAATAAATACATCAATTGCTCAGAAGCACCTTATTGGACACAGCTCAAGTGTCTGCAAGATGCTTTTTGATGAGCACAGTTCTCCCTACCCCTAATTGAACTCTTTTAAAAAAATATACACATCAGTATAATACTTTTGGGAACATAGTTTAAAAATAAAGGTGTAGCCCACGAGGAAAAAGAAGGGCAAGCCAGGCTCGGTGGGTCAGCTTGTAATCCCACGCTTTGGGAGGCTAAGGTGAGTGGATTGCCTGAGTCTGTGGGTTCGAGATCTGCCTGGGCAACTTGGCGAGACCTCATCTCTACAATAAATCAAAAAATTAGCCGGGTAGGGTAGCGCGTGCCTGTAGTTCCAGCTACTTGGAAGGCTGAGGCAGAAGGATCGCCGGAGCCCAGCAGGTCGAGGCTGCGGGGGCCAGGAGCGGCCACTGCACTCCAATCTGGGCGACAGAGTGAGACTCCAACTCAAAAAAAAAAAAAAAAAAATTAGAAAGAATGCCTAACCAAACAATGATCACACGTTCCTATCTTATGCACCATACGATATTTAAAGAAAGACAGAGCCACTTGCAACCTTCACAGCTCCATACGAGGAAAATGGAAAGATCTTGCTAGATGTCTTTTGTGATTGTTTTTCCTGGCCATCCATTTCTAAGCCATTGGCCTCCCGTCAACGATCACGTATACTTGGAATCACAACAGACAGCATGACTGACACCAACGTTCATCGGAGGCAGTTCATAGAAAGGACCTCTGACTGCAACCCTGCTGACAATGGGTAGAGAGAAGCGAGAAAAAAACAGTGAATGAAAAGGAACTACAGTAACAAAGAACGTGTTAAAACAACAGCCACCACAAGTAATGCCCCCACTTTCACGCTTGCAGTGTGTTTTCCCTCCTGAAGCCACCTAGCCTAAAGTTTCTCACAGCAAACCCCTAACCTTATGGAAACTCACAGATCCTGTTCAGACACTCAGGGAGTGTGTAGACTGCAAGGCAGTGACTACAAACACAAAATAGATCCTTAACTTCCTGGGAACTGGCTTGAGACAACTTCCCAAAAACAGTGCCCTCCAAAACCTCAGGGAAATCTTGTTCACAGAAGAAGTAGGATTGCCTCCGTGAGTAAATATGTATATCCCTATGTACCAGTGCACTTGCAGATGTGTGATGTGGTTAATGTCTCAGCCGTGGCTATTGAGGAAATTAACTACACAATCTCGGCATCAGCCTCCGTCTCTGAATCATACTCAGCAGGTATCAGAATGGCTAAAGGAAGCCGGTGGACAACATTCTAGGCCAGGTCAACTTTTGGTACAGTCAAGGTGGTAATAAACGTGATTTTCCTAGATGCCACTAGACTCCAAATCAGAACCTTTGCCCAAGTCCACCTCAATCCTTATTTGAGCATGTTAGAGACTGTTGATGACAGTAGTGTCTCAGGGCTAAGTCGGTCATGCAGGCTGGGCCAGCACTGGACCTAGACTATCCCCTCACCTGACTCAGTGCTTAGACTGGAGTAGCATTTTATGTCCATTGGGTCTTTGTTGAGTGTGAGAATGGTTTCCAATACAGCGCATCAAGCAATTGTTCTATTATTTATTTTAATTCTGGTCAGTTTAGTGCAGCAGTCAAGAGCAAAGACTCTAGAGCCAAACTTCCCAGGTCACTTCCCAGCTCCGGGGCAACTTTGGGCAAGCAGTCAACTTCCTTCTGTAAAACAAGGGTCCTGATGGTATCCACTTCACGAGACAGAAGGTTCAAAGGATTAATATATGTAAAGTGTTCTCTAAATATTAGCTATCATTATTATATTAATATAATTATTATTATGCTGCTTATACGGAGGATGCCAAAAATATGTATACACATTTTTAAAAAGGAAAAAAAACTGTATTAAAATTGTAGTGATCAATATAAATTGATAACAAAAGATGAATACAAGTCATATCTGACTTCTGCAATTACAAGAGGTACTCAAAGTGGTTACCATCAGTATCCAGATACTTTTGATTATGGCGAACGAAAAGTAATACATAGATAACATCTCTTAAAGTGTATATACTTGGCTGGACTCAGTGGTTCGGCCTGTCATCCCAGTACTTTAGGAGACCTAGGCGACTGGATTGCCTGAGTCCAAGGGTTCAAAACCAGCCTGGGACACTTGGTGTGATCTTGTCTCTACAATAAATCAAAAATCAGCCAGGCGTGGTAGCATGTTCCTCTAGTTCCGGCTACTAGGAAGGCTGGTGGAAAAATCGCTGGAGCCCAGGCGACAGAGTGAGACTCTAACTCAAAAAAAAAAGTGCATACCTTTTTGGCACCTCCAATGTTATTTATGTATAACATTTTTTATAATTTATAGTTCTAGTACAATAGTATAAATAACTATATATGAATATACATAAATAATTATATAATATGAATTATAATATAGTTATAATATACTATTGTTATTATTAATGCAATTATTAGTAAATTATTTATAGTTATATATAGTATTTATTGTAATTTACAATCATAACATAATTATATAAATAACTATGTATGACTATACATAAATAATTGTATAATAGTATGTATTATAATATAGTTATATACTCTGTAATTGTTATGTATTATATGTAGTTATAATATAGTGATAATATTATTCATTATGTATGTTTATATATAAATTTTTTTTTTTTTTTTGAGTTGGAGTCTCGCTCCGTCGCCCAGACTGGAGTGCAGTGGCCGCTCCCGGCCACCGCAGCCTCGACCTGCTGGGCTCCGGCGATCCTTCCGCTTCAGCCTTCCGAGTAGCTGGAACTACAGGCACGCGCTACCACGCCCAGCTGATTTTTTGATTTATGGTAGAGATGAGGTTTCGCCT
>CAUYQG010038246.1:0-72631 GCA_963574415.1 Tarsius wallacei | reverse complement strand
TGTGGCCAAAATCTCTGTTACAAGTCTTTCAGTTTGCATCTTTTCTTTCTTGAGTCTTATTCACTCTTTCTATATATTTCCTAATCTCTCTTGTATTCTGGGGCCAGTTGTTGTTGGCTTCCATTGTTTGTGCTCTGAAGTCTGCTTTTTCAGGTGTTTTCTCTTTACTACACTGTGAATTACCAGTGTTCTTCTGTTTAATTTTTTTCTCACTTGTGACAAATCTCTTTCTTTTCTCTTTAGTTCTGTTATTCAGTGGCAGTGGAAGGGGCTTTACTTATGCTGTTTGCTCAGTCCTCTATTCTTTCCTGATCAGAGCTCTGAATTTGTTCTACTTTGAAACAGGACTGAGGGTGGAAAGCTTTGCTATCTCCTGTAGTTTTGAGAGTCAAGTAAGGTGGAGGATGGGGAGCTAGGATTCAGAAACTACTTATAAATCACAATGTTCTCTGACTAGGGTATAGTTTCCCTGAGACCCACTCCCCGCCATCATACTATATGATGATGCAATGGGTACTTATGTTACCCTCTGAGTCCCAGATAAAGGAACAGCAATGAGGAGAACAGAGAAAAGTAGAATGAAATAGGGCAGGCAAAAAAACCAAGGAAAACAAAAGCAGAAGCCATAGCAAAATCAATTAAACACACACACACACACACACACAAAACACTACATAAAAGGAGAAGAAAAGAAGAAAAGAAAAAAAAAGGGAGGACTGCAAATTGAACCCTCACACATATGTTCACACACACATTAAACTATACAAAGGGAAGAACAAAAACAAAAAATAAAAGATGTACACTCAATTATTCACATGCACACATAAACAGAAAACAAAAAACGAAGGAAGGAAGAAAGAAAAGAAGAGACGAAAAAAGAAAAAAAAAGATGGGGGAATGTAAATACAATTCTCCAATACACACATACACATTCATGCTCAAAGAATAAAGAAGAAAAAAAATGCCTGCCCTCTTGTGGCAGGTTCTGTAATTGTTCCTCTTAGCGGCTCACAATTAAAGCCCCTGTGCAGTCTCTTGCAGAACTCAGCCACATTCATAATCTCCCCAGTGCCTGGCCCAGGTTAGGAGGCGGGGGCAGTGTGGATGGGTGAGCAAGCTGGAGCATTTACTTGCTCAGTTTTCAAGATGGTGGCAGAGTGCCTGTTTCAACTTCTCCAGTGGAGCTCTGCCTCTGGCTCCCTCATTGCGCTCCCTCTGTGGCCCTTGCTGCCAATGTCCAGCCTGGCGCTGTGGTGGTTAGGCAGAGCCTGGAGCTGGCAGTCACTCCCAGCAACCTCTTCCCAGGAAGAGCTTTGCTGATTTTTAAAAATCATGCTCAGCTTCTGTACCCTGGAAAGTGCTAGGGTCCAAGCAGAGCAGTTGCAGCACCAGCTGCTTCACCAGGAGAGCCCTAGCCACTTGCTCCTGTGTCCCCACTCAGTCAGCCACTCACACACCCACTTACTCACAGACACATATGTAAAATTGTCCATACACTCACTCACTCACAGGAACTTGCATAGTCCGACTGGATCTACCACCATCTGCCTCCACCATCTCCTGATTTTAGCTTTACATCAAATTTTATTCTTACCTCTGTGACTCTGCTCAGGCTGCTCACTATCTCTAGTAACTCTTTTTCAAATTGCTATTACTCCTAGTTCCAAACATTGGTGAAGATTCAACCTACTTCCTACCTCCTCAGCCACGGAGTCTTCCCAGGCCATTCGAATGCAACATTTTAGAATAGTGCATTTTCTAACCCAGCGTGTATGCACCATCTACTTGGTACTTCTAAGAGGCAGAACTTTTTCCCTTGACTTTTCTTTCTTTGGGAAGGGGTGTTTGGTGAGGGGAGACAGCAATCATTAATAACCTGCTGATGATCCATGAATTTGGAGTAGAACACAGGGGTTCTGCCTGGAAGTTACCCTTCTTGGATGTGTCTGGTCAGCAGGCTAAGGAAGTACTCATGGACTCTGGTTGATGAAATCCTTCTCCTTCATAATCTTCAAAGGGAAGTCCCCCATGGTGTCCAGGTCTAAGACCCCAGAGAAAATTCCTGCTTATATTCATGATGGAAGAGGCTGTGCTTGTCATCCATGGAAGCCTTTTAAAAAAGAAGAAATCCTCCCAGTTGTGATAGCATGGATTAACCTTGAGGACATTATGCTAAGTGAAATTAGCCAGTCACAGAAAGATAAATACTGAATGATTTCACTCATATGAGATATGTAAAATAGTCATGCTTGTAGAAAAAGAAAATAGATCCGTGATTACTGGGGCCAGAAGGAAACTACTGTTCTGTTTTGATATTTGCACCGTGGTTAGGTAATACTTTAATATTAGGAGAAACTCAGTAAAGGGCATTTGAAACTGTCTGTATTATCTTTGAATCTACTTTTTAGGTAAAATTATTTCAATATAAAATATAAAAAAGAATATGGCATACCACTCTCTTTTGGCCTCTATGGTTTCTGATGAGAAATCAACTGTTATTCATATTGAGAATTCTTGCATGTGGTAAATAACTTCTCTCTTGCTGCTTTTAATATTGTCTCTGTGCTTTTGCTCTTTGACAGTTTGATTATGATGTATCTCCAGACAGATCTCTCTGAGTTAATTCTACATGGAGTTTTCTGAGCTTCTAGTAATGTATTTAACCAAACTTAGGGAGTCATTCATTACTTATTCAAATATTATTTCTGCTTCTTTCTCTTTCTGCTCTTTTCATGGCACTTCATTATGCATTTATGGGTGCACTTGATTATGCTGTGCAGGTCTCTTTGACTCTGTTCACTTTTTTCATTCTTTTTTTCTTTGTTTCTCAGACTGAACAATCCCAGTTTCCCCTATTAGTAACACCTTACATAGCCATAATACATTTGTAAAATCTAGGAACCTTGCACTGGTACATTACATGTAGCTAAACTTCAGACTTTATCTAGATTGCACCAACTTTTTGTCTAATGTCCTTTTTATTTCTAGATCCAATTCAGGATACCATGTTACATTCAACAGCGTCTATTTTGAGTTTGACTGGACTTGAGTTAAGATGTTACTCAAGTATCAACTTATTTTTTTTACTAGTGATGGTAGCCCAGAGAGTTGTCTTGGAGAAAATAGTGGGGCCTTGATTTGGGTTTGAGCTTATGGTGCTCTGACTGACATGCAATGTCTGCCATAAGCACAGATTTAGGAAGTGGTTCCATCCATATCCTTCATTTGCTGGTTATGAGTTTGATAGCCTGAGGTTTCCTTTGAGCCACATTGTTCTGCGATATCTGAACAAGGATCAGGAAATCTTGGGAAATAGAAGGCAGAGAAAGACTTTTGCTACTCGGTTCCAGGAGAGGTGGTTGAGTGGCACGCTTAAGAGCATGACTGGCTGAGCCATTGCCCAATTTGCCTGCATAACTATAGGCAAGCTTCCTATTCTGTGATTCAGTTTCCACATCTATACAAGTAGAGATAATAAAGGTAACTTTTTGTTGTTGTTGTGAGGAATAAATGGGTTAATACACGGGAAACACAAAGGAAATATTCAGGACACTGTTAGTGCTCATTAAGTGTTAGCTGTCATTATAACCAATAATAGGAAATAAGAATGAGGAGTAGAAAAAGAAATGCTGGGGAGGAATTCAGACTGCTGTTGACAGCCTCCAGAGCAAGCTGTTCCCAAACCTATCTTGTTTCTTCAAAACTGAGACAGTGAGAGTAAGAATAACTTTCAGGAAATACTGCATTGGACAGAAGGGAAGGAGACGAGTATTCCAAAAACAAGAGAGGTAAAGTCCTGCAAGTTCCGTAAGACCTTGAGATGAGACATATTCTGGGCTTCAATAGGATTTTGATCACTCAGCCCAGTGAAGACATTCTCTGTGTGCCACCAATAATCTAGCTTTAGCTAATTGGATATAAGCAGAAGTTACACACGCCATCTCTGAGCAGAATTTAATAGTCGTCTTATGGTTCCATCATGGCTCCCTTGTCCCCCTTAATTATGAGGATGACATGAGCCAGATAAGGTTGTCTCTTCAACCCAGCTTTCATACTGAATAGGATATATGGAGCAGAGAATCAGCCACATTTACAAGACATGCAGAACGTATGAGGCTAACATTAGTGGAAACTGAGTGAGGAGTATAAGAAATCCCTCTGTACTATTTTTGCAATATTTATGTAAGTCTAAATTTGTTTAGAATAGAAAGTTAGAAACACAACATATAAAGACTTATGGGACGCAGAGAAAACAATGCTATGAGGAAAGTTTGTAACCATAAACAGTTATATTAAAAATTTAAAAAAATTTCAAATCAACAACCTAATTTTATACCTTGAGGATTTAGAAAAAGAACCAAGTCAACTCAGAGCTAGCTAACAAAGATTTGAGTTGGAGGTACACGAAACAGAGGACTTAAAAAAATTAAATTGGCACTGAGTTAGATATTTTTGAAAAGATCAACAAAAATGACAAACCCTTACCCAGATTAAGAAGAAAAGAGAGAAGACTCAAATGACAAAAATCAGAAATGAAAGAAGGGACAATACAACTGACTCAGAAGAAATTTTAAAAAGGATTATAAGAGAATACTGTGACTAATTGTCTGCCAACAAATTGGATAGCCTGGAATAAATGGATAAATTCCTAAAAACACACAGTCATCAAGAAATAGAAACTCTGAACAGATGTATGACTAGTAAGGAGATTGCATCAGGAATCAAAAGTGTTCCAACAAAGAAAAGCCCAGGACCAGATGGCTTCACTGGAGAATTTTTCCAAACAGTTAAAGGTTTAACATCTATACTCTTCAAACGCTTCCAGGATATTGAAGAGGAGAAAACACTTGCCAGACTTACTCTATGAGACCAGATTACCCTCATATCAAATTCAAAGATATTACCAGAAAAGACAACTGCAGACAAATATTCCTGATGAATATTAATATAGTAATACTCAACAAAATGCTAGCAAATCAAACTCAACAACACATCAAAGGCAGTATATGCTATCACTAGGTAGGATTTGTTAATGGAATGGGAGGATAATTCTACATACAAAAATCAGGTCAAATCAATTAACAGAATGGAGAATAAAAAACGTTATAATCTCCATTGATGCCTGAAAAGCATTTGACAAAATTCAACGTATTATCATGATAAGAACATTAAACCAACTAGGAACATAGTTTGGAAATAGAATAAAACTACTTCAACATAATAAAGATCATGTATGAAAAGCCTACAGCTAAAATCATACACAGTAGAAAAAGACTGAAAGTATTTTCTCTAAGACAAGGATTCTGCTTTTTTGACTTCTAATTAACAGAGTACTAGAAGTTCTAGATGAAGCAGTCAGACAAGAAAAGTAAATAAACAGCATCCAAATTAAGACGCAAAATTATCTACATTTACAGATAATATGACCTTATATATAGATAACCCTGCATATTCCACACACAAAAAATACCCTGTTGCAACTAATAAAGGAATTCAACAAAGTATCAGGATACAAAATTAACACACAAAAATCAGTCATATTTCTATGTACTAACATTGAACAATCTGAAAAAGAAATTAATAAAACAATCTCATTTACAATAGCATCAAAAAGAATAAAATACTAGAGAATTAACTAAAGAGATGAAAAACATGAACAACAAAAACTATAAATATTGCTAAAAATAATTAAAGAAGACATGAATAAATGGAAAGACATTCCATGTTTATGGGTTGGTGGACTTAGTATTGTCAGTATCAATACTACTCAAGGTGATCTACAGATTCAATACAATCCCTATCAGGATCCCAATGACATATTTTGCTGGAAAATAAAAAATCTATCCTAAAAATTATATGAAATATCAAAGGACTTCAAATAGCGGAAAACAATCTTGAAAAAGAACAAACTTGAAAGTCTCACACTTTCTGATTTCAAGGCATTTTACAAAGCTACAGTAACCAAAATAGTATGTTATTGGCATAAAGACAGACATACAGACCAATAGAATAGACAATACGGTGCAGAAATAAATCCTTATGTATATAGTCAAATGCCCTTTGACAAGGGTGTCAATAGTAATCAATGAGGAAAGAACAATCTCTTCAACAAATAATACTGGGAAAACTGGATATCTATAATACATACAAAAGAGTGAAGTTGGACCCTTATCTTACAATATATATAAAATTTAATGCCAAATAGTTCAAAAACATAAATGCAGAACTAAAACTGTAAATTTCCTAGAAGAAAACAAAAGGGCAAATATTTGACACTGGATCTAATAATGCCTTCTTGGATATGACGCCAAAAATCACTGACAACAAAAGAAGAAATAGACAAATAGGACTACACCAACAGAGTAAAAATCAACCAATGGAATGAGAGAAAGAATCTGTGAATCATGTAACTGATACGGGGTTAACACTCAGAATATATAAAGAACTTCTACAACAACAAAAAGTAAAATAACCAGATTTTAAAAATGGGCAAAAGACTTTAATAGACTGTATGCAAAGAAGATAAACAAATGACCAACAAACACTTGAAAAGGTGCTTAACATCACTAATCACTGGAAACATGCAAATAAAAACCATAGTGAGGTATCACCGCACCCCCATTAGGATGGCTAGTATCAAAAAGACAGTATCACAATGTGATATGACACGTGTTGACAAGGATGTGGAGAAACTGGAATACTTGGGCACTGTTGGTGAAAATGTAAAATGGTTTGGCCACTAAGAAAACAGTATGGCAGTTCCTCAAAACAATTTTAAAAAGTATTGCCATATTATGCAGTAATCCCACTTCTAGATATATATCCAAAATAATTGAAAGCAGACTCTGGAAGAGATGTTTGCATATCCATGTTCATAAGAACATTGTGCACAATAGCCAAGAGATGGAAGCAACCCAACTGTTCATGACTGAGTGAATGGATGAACAAAATGTGATATATATGTACAATAAAATATTATTCAGCCTTGAAAAAAAAGACAACTT
This sequence comes from Tarsius wallacei, assembly GCA_963574415.1. NCBI lineage: Eukaryota > Metazoa > Chordata > Mammalia > Primates > Tarsiidae > Tarsius > Tarsius wallacei. Next base: position 65,627 of record CAUYQG010038246.1, on the reverse strand, counting down.
TGTTACATGCATGGATGGACCTTGAGGACATTATGCTAAGTGAAATAAACCACTCACAAAAAACATACATTGTGTGATCATACTTATATGCAGTACCTGAAGTAGTTAAATTCATGCAAAAAGAAAGTAAAATGGTGATTGCTGGGAGCTGGGCAGAGAGGGAAATAGGGAGTCATTGTTGTATGGATATACAGTTTCAGTTTTGCAAGATGAAAAACGTTCTGTAAATCTATTGCATAACAATTTTAAGTATATTAACATTAATATTACTGAAGTATACATTTAAAATGGTAAATATGATAAATTTTATGTTGTGTCTTAACACTTAAGAAACTTTGTAAAAAGAGCTAATGATGCCTTATGGAAGTCAATTTTATAGCCTCCAAATAAAAGATTGGTGGTATTTTTTTTTCTATTTTATCATATATTATTATTTTATTTTATTTTATTTATTTTATTTTATTTATTTATTTATTTTTTGAGTTGGAGTCTCACTCTGTCGCCCAGACTGGAGTGCAGTGGCCGCTCCCGGCCACTGCAGCCTCGACCTGCTGGGCTCCAGCGATCTTTCCACCTCAGCCCTCAAAGTAGCTGGAACTATAGGCGCGCGCTACCCCCGGCTAATTTTTTTGATTTGTTGTAGAGATGAGGTCTCGCTTGCCCAGGTGGGTCTCGAACCCGCGGGCTCAGGCTATCCACTCACCTCAGCCTCCCAAAGCGTGGGATTACAGGCTGAGCCACCGAGCCCGGCTATTTTTATTTTTAATCAATATTTTTTATTTTGATATTGTGGGGTACAGTTAAGGGTTATGTATACAAATATGTTTTGTTCAGGCACCCTTGTTGATAAGGGGTGTCTCGTCGTCCCCAGACAGATACTGACTACCGTTAATCCCACCTCCCTTCCCCTCCCTCTCCCCTTATAGTTTCCCACCACTGTCAATCCTTTTCTTATAGTATTACGATAGATGGTCAAGGTCCACTATATGAGTGAGAACATGTGATACTCAGATCTTTGTTTCTGTGAGAGGTCACTCAGTATTATAGACTCTAATTCCATCCAGGTTGCTGCGAAATTCATGATTTTGTTCTTTTTTATGGCTGCATAGTATTAATTCAATTTTTTGATGTTTCAGAAGAGGTTGACTAAACTTTCTTTAAAAATTCTATGTATATCATTTTTTCCCTTTACTATGTTGACTATTTTTTTCCTCAGGATATGAAGGCTAATAATAACATATGTGACATTATTAAATACTATTTAAATTCTAGCCAATTTTGCACATCACCATCATTTTTCTCCCCAAGGCTTTAGTGGAAAGTAGTATTTGCAATTCTTGTTTGTATGACAGTACTTTCTCCTTTTACTTTGTTTTAAATGGTGGACAGCATTAGGGAAAATTACCATCTTTGTTAAAAATGTATCTGATAACCACTTAAAAAAAATATGGAAATAAAGCTATTGCTAAAGTTTTGCATATGACTTGAATTTCAATTGACACTTTAAAATGATGTAATTTAAATTCCAGAATCTCCATTTTTAAAATTTTAATGCCTTTCATTAATACATCACAAGCATGACTTTAGTTTAATGGTCAGATATATAAGCTATGTGATTGACTTTAGACAGAACTGGTTTACACTGAAGCTATGATGGGAGAACCCCAGTGGTTTTTCCTTTCTTTCTTGGATCAGTTTTATTTTTATTTTTATGTTGTATAATTGGAACAAACGCAAATGATATTTTATAGTTCCATAAAGGAATCAGGTTTCACATATGCATGAAAAAGAACCTAATTCATTGCAAAGGAAATAGTGTGGAATGCTTCATTAAGAAATAAACCCAAATGAGGTAAGTCTTGTCAATATACCTGAAATGTATTTATTATTTGCAACAAAGATATTCATTTGTTCATAGAGTCTCTTCACTGGGTAACTGACTAAAGCATAAAACATCAAATGTAGTATTTTTTATATAGGTTTGCATAGTCTTTGAAAATCTGATGGAGCTCTTGATAGTCTTCCCAGAAATGTGCAAATACACACAAATACAAGTGTAAAAATATATAAATGCATACATAAATTATACATACATAATTTAAAATATAGTTTCAGAGGTTTCAGAAACCTTTTAAAATTCATTCATAAAGAATTTAAGAATTTTTTTTCCTAATCCTTGGGGCTAATTAATTATGGATCAAGGTTATACTCCCAATCACACTGTCCTGAAAGTCTTTAAGAAATAACTTTCCATCAAAACAGTGTTTTATTGGCTTTATAATATTTATTTTTAAGCAACCCTACATGGAATTCCTCCTTTTTTTAGAAGAAACAATTAACAAGTTGACTATTGTTTGTAAAAGGTGTCCATTAACCTTTTTAGTTCTCCCTTGCAAGTAGTTCTCTTTTAAAACTCTTTTCCATGCCATTCCAAACCTGAAAACTCCCACCCTAGATTCAGACACCGTACTTTATACCTGGTAACAATAAATAAATCTGTATTTGTGGTTTCTGTGTTTATCTTAAGCAATAGTTAATAAGCATAATTGATACTGAAGAGGACTTATATGTCTACATACATAAGCACTTCATAATTACTGATTTGGTGTCACTAAAAATTTAACCACTTAGTTAAGAAATATTTAACACAGGTTTTTGGAAAAATAACATTTTGGAAAACAACAGCATATATATATGTACATATTCTCTGATGTTATATTCACATGCACAAGAACACAAATATATGTATATATAACCCAACTTATAAACACATATACAGAAACATATACATACACACATATATATTTTTATATAAGCAGATATATAAAATCTGTGGTATATGAATGGTTTAGAAAATGACATTAGAGACATATCTCCTACACTATGCTCAGAGGAGTCAGCCATTTTTTTTTATTGTTCGGAAAAACTCCTCTTGTGCTCTTTAAGTATGCCAATATCAGAGACATTTTGTTTCTGATATAATAACATCTCAAACCATTTATATTAGTTCTGAAGTCAGGTGGCTAGCATATGAATTCCTGTATAAAGTAGTGTTTAGGAGCATTGAAAATCTGGGATGCCAAATTCTTGTGTACTTTTGATGATATGTTATTATTATAAGTAGAATGCTAGACTCTCCTTGGTTCTACAATTACTTATTCTACAAATAAAATAGTTTTTTCCCTGTTATCTGGGGCTTGGTCATTTTTTTCATAAACATATGATTAATGGTGATTTAATGAACATCTACATTTATCAATATCTTAAGAAAAAACATTACCAACAAAAATTGGAGATTTTAGTGCCCAGCTTTAAAAGCTTTCATGTAACAACTCTCTACGGATTAAGACAGGAACAACTCAAACCAATGAAGACACTGAAGACAAAATGATAGCAAAGCACTTTACAGTATTTAAAATGATATAGCTGCTTCTGGATTGCTTTCAGGAGAGTCTAGTAGGAAAGGTGTTACAAGATTGTTTCAAATAAACAAAACAGAATTTAGGAGAGAAATTGAGGAGTTACATGATATAAAGCAATAGGTTTTTTTTTTTTTTTAAAGTGGAGAGGATTCTGCCAGAGGATAATCTACTTTTAAACTTTTTCCTTTTGTGTGAAGTACAGCTCAGAAATGTCATGCTCAATTTCAGCATACTGCATACATCGAATTAATGAAAAATCTTAAGATGACTCGTTGGCCTTATTCTAAAAATAAACTTATAAAAAAAAGTTATTGAAAAATAGGCACTTAGAAATCCAGAGACTTTACACATAAAAGGAAAGCCAAATATCTGTGGTAGTTACTGTAGTCACTATTATAAATCGGTTTCATAGCAGCAAATAAAATGCAACCTTCAATAATTCTGAGATGAAAGTAGGCATTCTGCAAAAAATGTGACATTATGGAGCAGATGTTTAGTTCATTATAGGTGGATGTGTTAAGTAGGTGCTCTTAGAATTTCATTCTTTTACTTAATATTAAAACTGAAAATTATGCTTATACTGAAAAGAACATCTCTGTAGGATACTAGAGTTTTCTCTCTTTTCACAAAGAATCTAGACTGCCATTACGTATTATCTACTCTAAGCTACAAATTGGGAAACATATCTGTTTAATCTCTCATAGATGAAATTCTTCGTTCTGATATTCCAACCATAAAATTGATCCATGGCCCAAGAATGATTTTCAAACTGTAGTGAAAAACATGTACCTGAAGGAACAGCAAGGCAATGCCAATAACAAGAAAAAATAAAATGCTCTCACACAAAACCATCCTTTCCCCCCAAACACAAGACTACTTTTCAAGCTACTCTCATTACTAACCACTTTCTTTAAGAAATTTCCTAAAAGTCAGTTGTCTTTATAGTGGAGTGCTGCTTCCTGGATATTGTTCATGACCTACTAAAGAACTTTACTAAATTATAGTTCAGTAGCTGGGCAACATTGCAAGTCCAATGGTCTAACTGTTAAAAAAAAAAAAACAACAATATTCCAATGTGTCTCAAAGCCTTCAAGGTAAAATTGTTGAAAGGATTTTAAAAATATTTTTTCCTTAATCAGAATATGGCAAAATGAGATCATCAGATTTCCTATTTTAATGTTGTCTGTCAACTTTCTTCACCTATTAGGAATATAAAGAGCATCATTTCACTGTTGTCTGCCTGTGGGTACACATTATTTACACATTATTGTTGACCCTGTTTTTTTCAATTACCCAAAAAGAGCATTGTGTGGTATCTTACTGGTTCCTCTTGTTCTCAACATATACAGTACTATCAAAGTCCATACAGCGTGTCATCACATTTCACTGTTTACATGTCTACCTTCCTTTGCAGGAATGTAGACTGTTTAAAGACAGAATATATTTTATTTCTCTCCAAGTGGTATGTTTTCATTCTTCCTGCAACTGCAGCAAATCTACCATGTTTTAAATTCAGAGTATTCTCATTTAAGTCCTATTTTGGATTTGCCTTTTATTTTAAAGGCAGTCAAGAAAGCAGTCCAAACTTGTTTCTCTGTGTTAAGCTAACATGGGTATTAAAAAAATAATACAACACTATGATTTTCACTAAACTAGGACAGGTTATTTTGGAACAACTAGGACTTTAGATATTTGAAGTAGTAATTACTTCCTCCATAAATGTTACCTTTTAGAGTCAAATACTATTTTCCTGACACAGTTTAGCTCTTTTACTTAAAGGAAAATGTTTTTTATTCACAATTCACCATGCTATATTATTCCATGTGGAATTTCTCCTTTTCATTTGTTTTGAGAGTATTAAAAAGCCTATGAAGTATCATCATAATAATGACAGTAGCTGATATTCACTAAGTACTTATTTTGCGCCAAACATTTCACTAGTATTTTACATTGTCATGTCATTTATACCCATGGAACACTTTTAATGTGAGTGATTTTATAATGTCTCTATCTCCATATCTCTATCTATCTATCTATCGATCGATCTATCTCTATACATCCATCCACAATCTATCTCTATCATTTCTTTCTCTCTATAATCTAGGTATGTATGTTTGTATCTATCTATTAATTCATCTGTCTGTCTCTCTGTCACCACCACCATCATCATCTGGCATCTATCTTTCTATCATTGCTGCTTAGAGCGATAATTTTCCAACTGGTGAGTGGTGTGGTCAGGATAATATTATAGTGAAAGTTATCTCCACATTTTGACTTCTTGGTTTTTTAAAGCTCTGAGTATCCAGTAACAAAATTTAATTACCACATTTTGCATAATTCTGCATCCATAATTTGTTTTTGCTTTTAGTGAAGTCCTTGTATTATCATTTATAAGAAAAACAAACAAAATATAATTCTAGGGTTTTGTCTAATTAAATAAATTAAATATTATCATGTTACTGCAGTTAAGACTCCAAAAGTATATCTTCACTATTGAATGAATGAACTCTTGCCTGATGATCATTAATCTTTCATATGCTGAGACTGACTGCTATATCATTTGCAACTCACCGTAGTCTTGGGTTTGGTTCCAGAATTGGCCACTGGGGTGAAAGGTGGTAGATCAGGAGACTCCGTGTTAGAAGACAAGTTTACTTGTTTCTGATTCACTGAAATGCTATCTCCTCCACTTTCAGATCCTGATTCCAGATCCTATTAAAAACAAATGCATCGATATGAAGGACATGTGAATGTCACCCATATGCCCTTCTCTGTCTCTAGCACATTTCCACTTTTTCCTTCTCCCAACACATAACATAATCAGAGTTGCTGAAAATTGACATTGAGGTGTCACCCATAATCGTGCATCATTTTGTAATAACAACTGTGTTCTTCAGTGCCAGCTACAAATGTTTGAGAAAGAGGTGAAAGATATAAAAGATACTGCTTTTATAACATAACAGTTTGGTGTGAATTGGAAGGGTCAGTAGCTAGCTAGGCAATGCAGTAAGAGAGTAAGAGTTAGGAGGAGGAAGCCCTCAAACATACCTTCCTCACTCTGTGATCTCCAGTGACTAATTTGACACCCAAAGGCCACAAAGTGCTTCCCAAACTTCCTCACAGGGCCAATGTGGGTGTCAAGTAAGAAAAGAATTCTTATTTCTCCTCAACTCACTCTCTTTTACGTTCCCATTAGACCTCCATGATGACACCTACTCTAGTGGCCTGGAATCAGTTAGCTCATGTCTGTCTAATGAACTATCTCAGGGCAGGAATTATGCTTTGTCATGTGTGATTCAATTCCCTCACTTGAAAATGGGTTTAATAATAGTATGCACTAACAGAGTTTCATGAGGATTAAGCAAGATATATGCAAACTGCATGTAATTAGCACATGCTAATTTTTATTAAATATCAGTCATTCCTATAAATTTGTTATTGTCAATATCATTATGTCTTAGTAGCTACTACATAATATGAGGACAAGACATATCATTTACTTGGTAACCACTGCAACGGCTGTGCATTTAATTTATCAAATGCTTTCTTTGAGTTATAGGTGGCCTCATTGCGCAGAGGGAGGCAGAAGTGTGGAGGACACAGAAGGGAGGGAGCAAAGGCACATATCACTCTACGCATTTCTCCTGAGAAAATCATGACACAAATATTTCTGTCTAGTCTTTCTACATCTCAACTTCACCATGGTTCGCATGGCCAAGTATCACTTGCTTGCACCCCAACTCTCTGGCTTCCTGTGTTATCATCCTTTTGTTCATATTATGCTCTAGTTATGCTTGCTCTTTGCCAGTTTCTCTAATGCACCAAGCTGGTTTCCACAGCAGGAACGCTGTATGTTCCTTCTTGTCTCTTGCCCCATTATTTCCCTTTGCAGGCCCTTTCTTGACATTCAGGTCTTAGTTTGAATATCACTACCTCAGAGAAGCATCTGTTGACATTTCAAGCCAAAGTATTTTCTCCCTTCAACTCCCATAGCATATCTTTATTTTGCAATCCTATTACCTCATTTATCTGCCACATATCATTCATATCTACCATCTATCTATCTATCATCTGTCAATCTACCTACCTACCTACCTATTTATCTATCTATTCACCTCTCTTTATAATTCTTTTATGACTCTCTCTATTAGAATCTATGTATCACAAGAGTAGGGACTTCATTTGTCTTATTTACTGATAGACCCCCAGTTCTTAGAATAGTGCCTGGCACATAGAATATGATTATTAAACACAGTTTAATGAAAGAACAACTAGACTGAAAAGAATATTAATATCTATCATTTCTTAATCATCACAATAGAAGCACTTTTACAGCTTCTTCTATGAAACTATAAATCATCAAAAGCATTGAAACTAAATTTTCTCCAATTGTAAGGGGACAAAAGACATACACAACAAAAAAAATAATACTACATTCTTTAAGTGTGTGCATGTGTGTGCATGTGTGTGAGTGTGTAAAATACATAACTCTGACTAAATTTAAGATGCCTGGAGTTATTTCAGATCTGAACCATCTACTCTTTTTTGCTTAGTAAAGACAAACAATATTCTAAATTAAAAAAAATCATTAGAATTTCAAGTTAAATCAACATAAAATAGTCTTAAATAGCATGTAATTTATAAACATTGTATGCATAATCACTACATAATAGGTAAATTATAACTCCTTTATAGTTGACATTTATGTGTATCAAAATCTTTTGGATTAATTTTTCCTTACCGTTTGTGATTTGACTAGGCAAATAGCATAGCAGGCATGCATCTTTCTAACCATGCAATTGTTCTAAGGTTAAATAATAAATTTAGAAAAGCTACCATTTATTGTGTGCTTGCCTTTCCCAGACAATGTTTTATAGCTATTATCAGCTTCAGTGTTCACCAAACCTATGTGGAAAGTATCATCATCATCACTTGAGAGATGGTGAAGCCCAAGTCACAACCCATAGCAGAGCTTGCATTAAAACTCAGGTCTGCTGGACCCCAGAGTTCAACCGTTTAAAGTAACTACTATGATGATCTGCTAGGGGCCTAAAACATCACTCAATAAGTAATTAAAGGGGGACCATCAATGTATAGTTTAGTGCAAATCTTTATTGCTTTCTCTCCTCTCTTAGTATGAGAAATAGCACACAGGCTCTCTCAGGATCTCTCACATCCATTCCTTCCTTTACCTTCTCACTACTACCATAAGCAATGTAAGTGGTGCATAAGCCCTGAATTATCATCACAACTGTCACCTAATAATTTTCCTGCAATTCACTTTGGCTTTGTGTAATTCATCCCACAAGGCTGCATTCATGACTGTTCCCCTATACCTCCATCTACACCAGGCAATAGGAATATTAAGATCTTTGAGTTTATTGTGACGGGGAATGCAGTGTGGCTCGTGCTGCAATTCAAATATGGCACAAAGGAACATGTATCTTGTGACCCATTGGATATACAGGTCTGGAGATCACAAAAAAAGATCTCTTTGGTGACTCTCAACATGAAAAAGGTAATGGAAGCCATGGCGATTTCCAGGGAGAATAGTCAAAGTCAGACAGTAGGAAGAATTGTGTCAAGAATCTGAATATAAGATTTAAGAGGCAAATATGGGAGAAAGAGCCACTGAGGTGTATGGAAAATAACTGTTGGAGGTAGGAAAACAAACAAACAAACACCAAAAACAAACCAGGAGAGGAGCCAGAAGCCAAGGAAAAGTCAAGAAGGAGAGGACTCTCAATGGCATCCAATGCTACAGCTGAAGAATGCACATGCACTACTGGATTTGGCAGATATAAAAAGGTTTGTAAAGAAATGATGATGCAATAGCCAAGAATTAAATCAAGGAAGAAATACTAGGAGATTAGGAGACTAAAGCTTGGCTTATAAAGTAAGGGGTGAGCTAGGACAATACTTGAAAGAAGGTCAAGGGAATCCTTTTGTGTTTTGTTTTGATTGTCTGCAATGAAAAAGAACAATTGCTCTTTCCTGTCCACCTCTCTTCTCCCTATACGCTGACACAGCAAGTTTACACCAAAGAAGGGTTTACTTAATAGGTCCATAGTAGAGAAAGCACAGCATATATATATGCTAAAGAGAAAAAGGATAAGAATTAATAGGAGTAAAGCAATGAAATTTGAATTTAAGAGGGAGGATGAATAATTGGTGGAGCAAAGCAAGATAGTGGGAGGGAATGGGAATGAGGGCCAAGACAGTGAGATCAGAATTAGATGACAGGAGTAACACGTCTTTTTCTATATTCTTTTGTTAATGTAGGAGGAAAGAAAGAAGCAAAGAGGCATCTACAACTATTTGCAAGTGCAGTGCTGGGAAGTCTGTTGATGGCCTCCATTTTCTATGTGAAGAGGAAGGCACAGATGTTAAGAGGTAAGGATGCTGAGAGATAAGTACAAAGGTTGTATAGGGGACTTGGGAGAATAATACAATTTTTGAATAGCTGCCTTTAATATGAGAGAAGATCTAGGGAGACCTAAAAATATGGCAGGGCAGTACTGGAGGTCCAATTAAAGGTAGTGAAGTGGTTCCAGCCTAGATGTTTCTAAAGCTTCCCTACAGTGTGAATGGAATATCCCAATAGATAAATATCCCCTTGATTACATGATGGCTCAAAAAAATTAGTAATTCAAACTTTAAAGATACCTTGTTATTAGGAAGAAAATATCCTGACAGCCTGATGACCATAGAATTCTGACCCTGGAAGTGGTATTTATCTCATTGTGAATTAAAAACATGCATCTTGGGAAGGCTTATAATATAGCAGAATGAGCATGGGCTTTGGAATCTGAAAGATGTGGAAGTAAATCTCATTAATTACATGACCTTAAGTAAATTACAGCTCCCAATCTGTGTGACCATAGGTAAATTACTCATCCTCACTGAAGCTCAGGTTTCTCATTTAAGGATTGTCAAAAGGGTAAACAAAGCAACATACATAAAGGTTAACACTCACTAAATACTACCACCTTCATCTCACAACCCCATTCGTCCTGTGAGATTGGCTATTTTAGCAGCCATAGGAAACAGAGAGTGCAGAGGCCTGGCCAAATCAAGCGTGCATGAGAAGAAACCAGATCCTGGGCTGTGGTGGATTCACCAAGGTAAAGCCAACTTCTAGGCTTTATCCAGGCAACCTCCTTTACCTCTACCCTTATTTTATTTTTCTCATACTATAGTCATCCTTAAAGGCTCCAGCCTATAATATTCTTTCTACATTTGTAAAACTCATTTTGACATTTCCTTGTAAATAATTTCAGACTGGCATGGGGAGGGAGGATTGTTTTATTGTATGTCTTATTTTTCCTGCCCAAACTATAAATTCACAGGAGAGCTTGAGGGCAGAGAAGAGACTTCTTGTCCTCTGAGTCTGGAACAGTGCTCCTTGGTGGATGATCAAGGTCATAATCATGCCATTATAATCCTTTTATTCCATGGCACAATTATCAAAAGGAGTGGAAAGTGCCTGTGGAAAAAATTTTGATGATGAAAGAATGTTAAAATTAGCTTTAAATACCAAGGAACAGAAATAAAGAACAAGGGATGACCTAGAAAAACATAAAAATCAAAAAACAGTTTTGAGGGCTGTGGGACACATTTTATTTATCTTTAGCTGAGTCTCTGGCGTGAGTGATTATAGTACGGAAGAAGGAAAAGGAATTAACAATTACTAAAAAAGTCATTGTGCTAGATCTATGCAATACATTTTACATACGTTCTTTAATTTACTCCTCCAAACAAGCCATTCATTAGGAAACAATATCTCTGTTTTTTACCTGTACCTGTAGTTGAGAAATTAAATAATTTTAATCTTCCCCAAAAGTCAGTTCTAATGCTTACATTTGAATCCAGACCTGTAGACTCCAAAGTTCATGTTTCCACTCTCACTGTATTCTTTTGTTTATTCCAAATAGATCTCTATTTACAAAGCCAATAGTTGTGGTGATATTCCACGAGATAGTGTGTGCAGCACAAAATCCAGTGTACAATTTAAATGGAGGCAGGAAATGTCGATGTAGACAAATGCTCAAAGCACCATCTATATCAGCTCCTGTTTTTGTTTTGCCTTTACTATTCCACAGAGAACATGTCTAGCAGGTAAGGGCTATATTGCTTTCTGAGATGGAGACAACACCATGAAGTCATAGTTAGCAGAAAGGCTATGTCTTTACTCTAAATACATGGAGACTGAGGGAAGTTGGATGCTAAGGAAAAGGGGAGAGATTGGAAAGATAGGAAAACAACAATTCACACCAAAAAACAGAAAAGACGTACTAAGCAGTGCCTTCTATTGAAACATATGATTATTCTTGGCTTTGAAAGTATTGATCAGAATGAAACTGAAGCTTCTATATACTCTTCATATGCAAATAAAATTAAAATATCTCTTTATGTTGGTCTTCAGGAGATTACTTTAATTGCATTTTCTCTACTGGATGCCTGTTCCATTTTGCTAAAACTAAAGTGTGTGCAAGATACTATAGCAGCACCAGGGAGGAACTCATTGACTCTTTCTGGGAAGACAGAAAATTTAGGGAAGAATGACTCTAAAGAAAATATTTACAATGAATCTTCAAGGTTAAGAAAAAAATGTGGCACTATTCACAATGATGAAAACATGAAACCAACCGTGCTGGCCAACAAAAGTGAACCGGATAAAAAAAAATGTGGTTCATATACACAAGGAAGTATTACACAACCATAATGAAGGACAAAACCATTGCCTTCACAGCAACTTGGATGCAGTTGGAAACCATCATACTAAATGAACTATTACAGAAACAAAGAACAGAATACTGCATGCTGTCACTCATAAATGGGCCCTGATCACCAGTCACATTAGCACAAGAGTGGGATTGGCAGTAGCTGGGCACTGCTAGGGGAAGGAGGGAGGGAGAAAGAAACATGTGACAACACAAAGAATACCTGATCTACTACCAGGGGGTGTGAGGGCAACCCAGAAACCTGAACTTCACCTGCATGCTGCTTACTTATGTAGTAAATCCTCATTTATATCCCACAACTCTATAATAAATAAATACATCTAAGTGTAAAGAAACCATCTAGAAGGTTACAAACAAAAACAAAAATTTCATTTCTACTGGCTTTCTAGGTTGAAGGATTAAGCTTCATATTTATTTGTTTTTAGTTAATTATTATTATTATTAATTTGCTTAAGCTATAAGATTGCCATTATAGCCAGCTAGGAAAGGCAGTATAGTATAGTGGGTAAAGGAAATGATACTGGAATAAGACTGGCAAAGTTTCAAAAGGAAAAATATTCCATGCTCATGGATAGGAAGAATCAACAATGCTAAAATGTCCATCCTACCAAAGGCAATCTACAGATTCAACACAATACCCATTAAGTTACCAACATCATTCTTCTCAGACCTGGAAATGACAATACAGAAATTCATATGGAAACATAAATGACCACGAATAGCCAAAATAATCCTTAGCAAAAAAACAAAACAGGAGGTATCACACTTTCAGACTTCAAACTTTGCTATAAGATCAAGGTAATCAAAACAGCCTGGTATTGGTACAAGAACAGGCATACAGACCAATGGAACAGGATAGAGATCCGGAAGCAAAGCCTCAATTTCTCAACCAACTCATCTTTGACAAAGTCTCCAACAATAACTGTTGGAGAGAGGAGAACCTATTCAGTAAATGGTGCTGGGAAAACTGACGGATCACATGCAGAAGATTGAAACAGGACCCCTACCTACCACCATACACAAAAATTAACTCTAAATGGATCAAAGACCTAAACGTAAAACTTTAAACTATAAGAATCTTAGAAAATGCAAGAGACACCCTTATGGAAATTGGAACTGGCAACCAATTCCTGTTCAGAACCCTAAATGCCCATATCTTAAGAAATAAGATAGACAAGTGGGACCTCATCAAACTAATGAGCTTCTGCAAAGCAAAAGAAACCATCAAGAGAGCAGGGAGACAGACCACAGAATGGGAAAAAATATTTGCCAACTGTATATCTGACAAAGGCCTAACATCTAGGATCTACAAGGAACTCAAGTGCACTGAAAGGAAAAAAACAAACAGCCCCATAAAAAGTGGGCAAAAGACATCAATAGATACCTCTTAAAAGAAGATATACGGGTATCCAGAAGACACATGAAGAAGTGCTCAGCCTAACTCATCATCAGAGAAATGCAAAGCAAAACCACATTGAGATACCACCTAACTCCAGTAAGAATGGCCATCATTAATAAAACAAACAACAACAGATGCTGGCGAGACTGCAGAGAAAAAGGAATGCTTCTACACTGCTCGTGGGAATACAAACTAGTGCAACCTCTTTGGAAGACAGTGTGGTAATTTCTGAAAGAACTAGAAATTGACCTTCCATTTGACTCAGCAATTCTCCTATTGGGAATATACCTGGAGGAACTCAAATCATTCCACAAAAAGGATACCTGCACATGTATGTTTTTTGCAGCTCTATTCACAATAGCAAAAACATGGAACCAACCATATTGCTCATCACAGCTGGACTGGATTAAAAAAATGTGGTACATATACACAATGGAATATTATGCAGCCATAAAGAAGGACAAACATATAGACTTATCAACAACTTGGATGGATTTAGAGTTGATCATACTCAGTGATCTATCACAGAAACAAAGCACAGAGTACCACATGTTCTCACTCATAAGTGGACCTTGAACAATTATCATAATACAACAAGAAAGGGATTGGCAGTGGCAGGAAGTTGCCAGAGGAGGGGGGGGGTGCAATTGGCAGTTGAGAGGAACTGCCAGGGAAATAGTAGTAGATCAGGTATTCTTTGTGTTGTCACATGTTTCTTTCTCCCTCCCTCCTTCCCCTAGCAGTGCCCAGCTACTGACAATCCCACTCCTGTGCTAATGTGACTGGTGATCAGGGCCCATTTATGAGTGACAGCATGCAGTATTCTGTTCTTTGTTTCTGTAATAGTTTATTTAGTATGATGGTTTCCAACTGCATCCAAGTTGCTGTGAAAGGGTACCTGCATAATCATTGTTTGTATACCTAACCCTGAATTGTACCCCACATCTTTATAATAAAAAAATTAACAATAAATAAATAAATAAATAGATAAGGATTCCACTTTACATCTTTAAAAAAAAAAAAGACTGGCTGGTTTGGATACCTGCTCTGGTACATGTAATTACTAACATCTCTATGCCTTTTACTCGCTTGAAAAATATTATAAATGATGAATGTGTTAATGCCTGTGTGTATGTGGACTACTTAGGCTAGTACCTAGCTTATACTAAAGTTAGCTATTACTTTAATCTGTTTATTTACTCTGAAACATTCTTCCCCACAGTCAGAATGATTTTTGGATAACGTCAGAATCAGTTCCTGAAACCTGCATTTTTCAATTTTTACTTTGAGTGTTAGACTCTCAGAGGAGTATTTGCCTTATATAAAATTGATGCAGAGTAGATAAAATTCTCAGTTCTGCCTTATTGATTGTATTTCACTAGGTGAATTTTAGAGTACTCTCAAGTTAATTTCATCAATTTTTTTGGTATTATGCTGGATTAGTTTAATCAGCATCCACCCACCTATCCATCCATCCATTCATCCATGTAACAAATATATATCAAGTATCTTCTACATGCAATGTAAATTTGCAGTACACTGATAGACATAGTACTTGCTAATGAAGTTTAAATCATATTAGAGAAGGATGACAACGAAGGGAGATTTGATTCCTAGGAAGTATAATTTTCCAAGGTGATCCTTCTTCCTGTTTAATGATAATAATTTTCATCCTACTCACAATAGCCACAAATAAAATAAAATATCTTGGAATCCACCTCACCAAAGAGATGAAAAATCTTTACAATGAGAACTAAAAAACACAGCTCAAAGAAATCAAGGATGACGCAAACAAATGGAGAAATACTTCATGCTCATGAATTGGAAGAATTAATATTGTCAAAATATTCATTCTACCCAAGGCAATGTACAGATTCAACACAATTCCTATCAAATCACCAGCATCATTTTTCACAGACCTAGAAAAGGCAAGACAGAAATTTATATAAAAGCCCAGAAAAGAGCCCAAACAGCTAAATCAATCATCAGCAAAAAGAACAAAGCTGGAGGTATCACACTTCCAGACTTCAAACTTTACTGCAAGGCAGCATGGTACTAGTACAGGAATAGACATATAGACCAATGGAACAGGACAGAGAATCCTAAACAAAACCAAAGACTTCCAGTCAACTCATCTTTTACAAAGCTGATGAAAACAAACATTGGAGAAAGAAAACCATATTTGGCAAATCCTTTTGGGAAAACTGGATAACCACATGAACAAGAGTGAAACAAAAATTATCTTGGAATATATCAAAGACTTGAATGTGAAACCTCAAACTATAAGAATCCTAGAAGGAAACTTGGGGAACACCCTCCTGAACATTGAAGTAGACATTGAACTAATGGCTAAGTCCTCAAAAGCAAATGCAGCAAAAGCTAAAATTGACAGGTGGGATCTTATCAAACTAAAAAGCTTTTGCACAGTAAAATAAAGCATCAAGATAGTAAAGAAATAACTCACAGAATGAGAAAAATATTTGCAAGCTATGCATCTGATAAAGGTCTAACATCAAGGATATACACGGAACTCAAATGAATTGACAGAAAAATAATGTACAACCCCATTAAAAAGTAGGCAAAAGATGTGAACAGACACTTCTCAAAGGAAGACATTCAAGTAGAAAATGCACACATGAAAAAGTGGTTGGCCTCAGTGATCATCAGAGAAATGAAAATCAAAACTACAATGAGATACCACCTCACACCGGTAAGGACAGCTATAACTGAAAAGTCAAAAGACAACAGGTGTTGGTGAGGCTACAGAGAAAAGGGAATGCTTCTATACTGTTGGTGGGAATGTAAGCAAGTTCATCCTTTGTAGAAAGCAATCTTGGAAATTTCTCAAATAACTAAAAATTGAGCTACCATACAATACAGCAATCCCACTTCTGGGAATATACCCAGAGGAACATAAATTGCTCTACCAAAAAGACACCTACACATATATGTTTATTGCAGCACTATTTACAATAGAAAATGTGGGACCAACCCAGATGCCCACTGAAAATGAACCAAATAAAGAAATGGAATATACACAATGGAATACTACACAGTCATAAAGAAGAACAAAATTGTGTCCGTTGAAGTGGCATGGATGCAGCTGGAGACCATCATCTAAATGAACATTAATACCACATATTCTTACTCATTAGCGAGCCCTGATCACTGGTCACACTAGCACAAAGGTGGGAACAACAGATGCTGGCCACCGCTAATGGAGAAAGGGAAGAAGGAGGATTATGGGGTACACAAGACACACTGAGTACCAGGTCCACTACCAGGAGGAGAGAGGACTCTTTAGAAATCAAGTATTTAGAAGTCTAAACCTCACCTGCACGCAATTTACTTATGCAGTAAACTCTCACATGTACCCACAATTGTAAAATAAAATGAAATTAAAGAGATCCAAATTTTAATGTAAAAATCGATAACGATTTTCTTTTGTATCACCCATTTCTCTATGGACTCTGCATGAAACCTAGAAGTATTTGAGTGATCTTTGTGGGACTCTATTTAGGATCATTTATTGATAGAGGCCTATGACAAAGATGTTTCACTTGTAAGAGGAACTATATGAAGTGGAGAGAGACGATTCCTATGGGAGAAGAAGTGGAAAGTGGGAAGCTCACAGGTACGTGCCGCCGCAGGTTCGTTGGTGTACCCGATGGAGAGGAGCTGCTGCTGAGAGCATTCTCGATGTCCTGATCAAGCTGGTCCAGTTTCATGATTAGCAGCACCATGGAGTCCAGCCGCGCCCTGTCTCGATCTTCTCTTGTTTCCTGCGGAACAGAACGTGTTGTTACTGAATATGAAAGGCCATTTCTTGGTAAGAATAAAAAGTTCCCTGTTCTTCAATGTGACCAAAGGGACACTGGATAATAGGCAGTCTTTTACTTATGGGGGAAGAGAAGTTTTATTTTGTATCATCAATGAATGGGCTCTTCATTGGGAAGATACTGACCTAGTGCCAAGAATGTGTTTTACATGAATATTAAATATATATCTTACAAAGCAAAACGCCATGAAAAGAAGTATAACATCAGTGAGTGCGAATACAGATTTACTACTTTCCAGTTAATTATTCTTGGGAGAAGAATACTTTTCTTTTTGGGGAGTACGAATCTATTATTTGTAAGTTACTAATCATTGGCTATGGTTAGATATTTACGGATGACTATGAGACATTTTAAAAACAATATTTCAAAGTATAGTCAAAACGAGAAAGGCATGAAATGAGGCAAATTTTCAGTTTGAGCAGTGGGCAATTTTTCCAGCATGGGGCCATTCACCCATTGCTGCTTTGAGATCTGTCACTGCCAACATTTCTTCTCTTGAGTTTCTTTTTCTTTCACACACTTTTGAAAAAGGCTTCCACAACAATATATATCTTTGTAAATGACCATGGTTACTTATTCTCAATTCCGCATAATATAGACATATGTTTATGGAAATACTTTTTTTATAGGAGTAGCTAAACCATCTCATTAATCATACAAAGTTACTTTGGCATGACTCTACTGTTCTCGCACATTCAAATAAAGTCAATTAGTATTAGGAATATTCCAAATCCTCTGTTTTGTACAAGATATCAGGGTTGGGTAGTGTATTGGGTGGACAAAAAAGATCATGGGAAACACAGTTAGGTTCTTTAAAAGCGAAATCTATTGGGGGATGTCATGGACTCAGGGCCAACTCTTTTGAGACAAGTCATCATTTGTGACTCATGTTGTCATCCTCCCATCTGCCTCATATATTTATCTGGACAAAATGAGTTTCAAAATCATCAGTGGCCAACCTCAAAGGGAAAATACATTTTGACAGAATCCTGAGAGTTATTAATACATGGATAGCAGGTTGAGGGCTTTGCTTCAGTGACAGTTAGTTGTGGGATGAAAGTAATGACTGCCTGGATTGGGCTTTTATTTTTTGACATTTAAAAAATCCTTCTACATTCCCCAGTTACCATTAAAAGGCACCCCCAAAGTACAGGGACTAGGGCAATTTTGTGGCTTACTCTAATTTTATGGAGTTCTCTGTATCTTAAATACTTAGAGCAAATTGTTAATACTACGGTGGCATTATCTTTTAAATGTTAAATAATTGGTTTATTGGATTAAATTGGTCATAATAATCAATTAATTAAGCTAACATTAGATAAGTTATTCAAGTACACTGAACTTGTGTTTGGCTTAACAGACTAATGCAAACTGAGGAGCTAGTCCTATTTTCAAAAAGGCAGATTAATTTTAAGAATAAATTAAGATTTTTTTTGAGATGTGTTAATCCCTCAGAATACTATTCCATTGTTATGATTTCAACTCCCTCCCATTGTCCTTGATGTTTAAAATAGTTAATAAGGCTCTTGCAGATAATTACAAACCTTTGTCATCTTAAAGTATTATTATGCTTAAAAGGTTCATGATATTCACAAACAGACCTGATCCTTACTCTATATCATATCCCTCAATGCTACAGAATTTTGTCATATTCAAACAAGTATCATTGATAGTAGAATTCTGCTTATAACTTAAAAGAGAGTTCCCAAAATATTAGAGATAATTTAGGTTCATTTCCTTCTAAATATTCCAGAAAATGGAAAAATCTGACTGAATAATAATTAAATATCCTTAATTACACTTCTAATTTGTTTGCTTATATAATTTACTTCTCTTTTAAGCCAACGCTGTGTTTGGCAAGATGATGTTCTCTGCAGTTCTATGTCCACACTTGGTTTTGTATGATTGTCTTTAATTTTTTAGTTATAATGTCTTCAAGGACAGAGATGATTTTTTTCTACAGCCAAGTTATACATTGTACCCACAGTCCATTTTGGGGATAATAATAATGAAATCAACAGGAACCAGTGAAATAACACCTCTAAAAGCCTTAGAAAATATATCTTAATATTTCCCAGCTTCTAAGACAATGTTAGATGAAGCAGTATATCCTACACAGACCAGTATCATATGGTACATACTCATAAAACTTCAAAAAATAGAGTGACTACAAATCTGATGCTTTGGATAAATATTATGGCCCCTGTTTTTAAAGCCTAAATATTAATATTCTACAAAGTTCCAACTTTTCATATGACTAATATTGCTCAGAAGCAATTTTTCTTTGACTTAACTGGATGCTGACATTGTACTTTAAAATCATTTTTACATCCATGAACTGAGGATCAAATTATTCCAATGCTCTGTCAAAAGGAATAAAACCAAATAGGCTTGCTCTGTGATATTCCTGCAGAGAAATAAGCCTATGTTTTCCCCTTTCCTTCCTGGATGTTTCTTTATTCACCATCCATTACATTCAGCCTGGTGTGTCAAGTACATAGACCAGGATCATATGTTACACATTCATAAAACTTCACAAAATAAAGTCAGTACAAGTCTGATGCTTTAGATAAACATTATGGCCCTTGTTTTTTTAAAGCCCAGATATTAATATCTCAAAAAGTTCTAACTTTTCATATGTCTATGGCTAAACTCCAGCAAATAGCTCATGCCTGAAAACAGAGTTGTGTATGTGCAGATTTTGGCCAGGCTGACTTCTACAGTGGGTTTTAAAAACTCCCAGTCACTATAGTTCATGAAGAGGAACTTCTTAATAAGTGAAGCTGCCTCGTAACCTCAAGGTGCTAAATTCTCCTTCTTTCCATCGTCCCCTCCTTTTTTCCTTTACTCTCTGCTGTTCTGGGCCAAACTCTATCAAAGAGTCTGAACATCCATCAGCAAACAACACAGATAAGATCCCTGTTTCCCTGAATATTATAGTCAACCATGGGAAGACAGAAAATGAAAGTCAACAGATTCACAAGTAAGAGTTTCGAATGGGAGAGAGTGTAAGAAGAAAGTGACAGACAGTAACTGCAGGGGTAGTCCTCTACTTCATGTAGCCTGGTCAGAGGAGTTTCTGTAGAAGTGAGAGTTAAACCAGAATTGAGAGGGACAAGATGATGAGATGGAGAAGATGATAAAGATTGAGAGAAACAGAGAAAGATGGAGGAGGGAGGAAGAGGACGATGATGGGGAAAACAAAGAGGTCAAGAAGGGCGAGCGAAACTGGGAAAATAGTGTTTCAAGTTGAGTGGGGAATGATGCGATGCTGCTGAGGTGGGAATATGCTTGGTTAATGAGAGCAATAAGAGGATCCAAAAAAAAAAAAAAAACCAGGGAAGATAATGGAGGAGAAGTGAGAGGGAGAGGGGGAGGGAGTGAGTGCTAGTGTAGGATGAGGTTGGTATAAATGGGAGACAACTCATTTTTTTGTTTGTTTTGAAGATAGAGAAGTGAGTTTTCCTCTTTGTGTGATGGAGGCCACTGGCAGAATATATGCAAATGAGTGATCTACTATGTTTTATAAACTTTTAGATTTCTTAATACATTTGGCAATCATTTTTGAAACCTCACCAGTTTACATCCCGCAGTACTCCATGAATAATACATGCTTACTTATCCTAAGCTTATTCTTCTAAGCTTATTCTTCTTGTGCTGAAGTCTGAGTCAAAGACATAATGAAATGATTACAAAGAAATAACAACTAATTTTATGACAAAGCCTCATATACTTTGGTATCAAAGTGAAAAAAGAAAAGACACTGTTTGGGGAGCATATTTCTTCAGAGCAGGGACGGGATGGGCAGTGGTATATTGGATGCAGAGTTAGAAAGATAAGCACAGTTGGCCCCTATGGGCTGGTGCAAGCTGGTGTCTGGTGGCTCCAAATCATGCTGGAGTGGGGACTAGTAGTTTGGAAAATCATTCTTAAAATTTGACTTGACTAGAAACATTGATAGTTAAACCAATAGTTGTAATTATGGTTTAGTCCACAGAATAGTGCATATTAAAATAAAGCACTTTATCTATATAATGAATTTATTTTCCTTAATGTTTGCCATTGTTGCCTAGGTAAAGTTCATTTTAAATTGTAGATTTAGTGTTTTTCTGGAAAATTCTTTCTCTCTCTTTTTATTTTTTAGTAGTAGCTCCTTTATCTCTCTTTCATGCCCTATCCATTATTTATGCTTGTAAAACTTCTTATAATTCATTATAATTAACATATTTTATATTCATATTTTTGCTAGTCGCAGGATTTTCTTTTTAAGACGAGGTCATCCAGACTGGAGTGCAGTTGGCACAATCATAGCTCACCACAGCTTTGACCTCCTAGGCTCAGGCAATCCTTCTACCTTAGCCTCCCAAGTAGCTGAGACTTACTAGCATACATCACCATGCCTGGCTAACTTTTTTATTTTTCATAGAGATGAGGTCTCTCTATGTTGCCTAGGCTGGTCTCAAGTTCCTGGGCTCAGGCAGTCCTCCTATCTTGGCCTCCCAAAGTGCTGAGATTACATGCATGAACCACCATGCCAGGCCAAAACATATTTAAGTTACTTAATATATCATTTGGACACTTTACTCAAGGATTTAGAAATATAGAAGTTCAAGGCTCTAGTGCCCTGATTTTTCAGATAAGGAAACTGAACTCCAAGGGTTTTTAAAAATCCAGGATCACTCCTGCATTGGTAAAGCCTAGACAAGAGCCTGGTTCTTCCTAATCCCTGTCTTTATATCTTTCCAGTTCTCCATTTTGGTTTCCTTCCTTGGATAACATTTCAAATTTTATATTCAGTTGGGTATCCCGTATTATCTCCTCAAATCCTACACCCTTGTTTCGATCCCTGCCAACATAAAGAAACTATGCTTCTGAAGAACACCAATGACAACAACATTAATTGTGAGAAACCTGTGAAGTCATCTTGCCCAGTTCTTAACATTTCTATTTATCAATCATTCAAGATATGTTTATTGACTGCTTTCCATGTACTTCACATTGTTTCCTAGGAAGCAACCTATTTCATATTTGTGCAGCTATAATTTTTAGATGCGCTACAGTATCAAATTTTGCCTTCCTCTAACTTCCCACCTTCTCCTTCCAGAACTAGACAATAAGTGGTGTCAATATTCCATGAAACAGCCTTTCAAACATTTAAGGAACTGTTTATGACAAAGCCTCACACACACACACACCCACCACACACATACGGTGGTAGGGAGGAGGTGCAAGTTACCGATATTTTAGACTGGAGAGATACAAAGTCCACAGAACAGAGTATCTCTTTTGGAGACACACAGGCTCTGTTTGCCTAATGCCAAATGTTGTGCTCATTTTCTTTCTTTTCTAGGTGAATTAACTTCAATTTCTTTAATTACTTCTCATATGACATGCTTTCTTTTTTTTTTGAGTTGGAGTCTCACTGTGTCGCCCAGGCTGGAGTGCAGTGGCATGCTCACGGCCACCCCAGTGTCGACCTGCTGGGCTCCAGCAATCCCTCTACCTCAGTCTCCCAAATAGCTGGAACTACAGACGCCCACTACCATGCTCAGCTAATTTTTAATTTATTGTAGAGGTGAGGTCTCGCCAAGTTGCCCAGGCTGGTCTCAAACCTGAGGGCTCAGGCAATCCACTCGCCTCGGCCTCCCGAAGAGCTGGGATTACAGGCTGAGCCACCGAGCCTGGCCGACATGTTTTCAAATCCTCATTAGTTTTGTTTACTCTTCTTTGGATATGACGTTAATTCTACCAATGACTCAATTAATGGCTAGTGCCCAGAATTAAAGATATTACTCTACGTGTTCTCTGACCAAGGCAGAGTAGATTGTACTTCCCCATGGTCTGTATACCCTCTTTAATGCAGCCTAAGAATCTAGTGCCTGTTTAAAACATGAACAGTCTATTCTTAACGGGATAGCCACAATCTGCTTCTTTAATGAGGAAAAAGTATATAGTTGACTGGGAGCTGAACTTGAGTCAACAGTGTGATATATGTCTCTTTTTCCCAATACGCGCCTGTGTAATGCTAAGAACAGAAACATCCTGTTGCCTTGAGACTGCAACCAGCTGTTGTCAAAGTAGAGATAATATATGTAGCTGTTGTGGAAGAAATTTCCAGTTGTATCTCTTTCAGATACAAGCACAAATCTGTAGATGCTAGGCAAATTAGAAGAGAAACTTTAATTCAATTTGATTTGTTGTCAAAAGCCTAATATGGTCAAGCCCCATGGTGGTCACCTGGAAATCTGAAAGATACATCTTATTTATTCCAAAGAGCTGTTTTGTTCTTGGGTGGTAAAGTCCCTTTGATTGCAGTGGTATCTAGGGAAGATAAATAGGGTTTCCAGAGGGTCATTCTTTCCAAGAAGCCTCTGAATTGGTAAGGCAGCTTCCACTATCCTTCTTTCAATAACAGGATCCTCCACTATCCTTCTTTCCTTTTATCTTGGAAAGATAATCCTAACACTGTTCTTTCTCCAGATGCTCTTAATTGAACAGCACAAATATAGTATACACACACACACACACACACACACACACACACACACACACACACACACACACCCCCACCACACACATACGGTGGTAGGGAGGAGGTGCAAGTTACTGATATTTTAGACTGGAGAGATACAAAGTCCAGAGAACAGAGTATCTCTTTTGGAGACACACAGGCTCTGTTTGCCTAATGCCAGCATTTGGAAGAGAATCAAAAATTCAGTAAAATACCCGGATGCTTCCAAATACTACACGTTTGCTTCAGCAAACACAGCATTGCTTGAATGCTCAGCTTGTCAATGAGCTGTGGCATCACATAGATAGCCATAATAAATTCAAGGCTAAGCCAAGAATAGAACTAAAACTTCCTGATTCTGGCTCCTATACTGTCTTTAATTCTGTATACATCTTACTGGCTATTCTGGGCTGGTAATACTCCTTGCTCACCCACGAAAGAAAGGAACCTTTTAGCAGAAGACTTGGCTCAGTTTCATCCTGAAGTATTTGATCTGTGGCCAGCTGGACTAGTATGAAATCTCATATTAGTGTTATACATTACATTTGACAATAAATTTCTCATTCTAGACTTTCCTTTCTTAAAATAATATCCTGTTAAAAAAACAGAAAACTATTAAATATTTTTTTTAGAAACAATGAAGATGTTCATTTGAAATGACAGCAGCAAGCTAAAGATAATGTAATTATCTTGTGTCAGAATTTCTAGGCAAGTTAAATAAGTCAGTCTTAACTTCTGTTGTGTTTCAAAATGAAACTCATGTAAACTTGGAGAAGACAAAACAAAGCAACAGCTATCTTTTATTTGCCAGATATATTTTGTTCAGTCCTAAAATCTAGGTATATTGTCTTTAATTAATAATATGTGACAATATCATTATAATATTAGATGGTGGCAGGGGATAGACCATATTGTTACTTAAAGTTGGGGCAAGGAATCTTTTAACTGACATGTAATCATTAACTACTGATTGGGGCTTTAAATGACATGTTTACATTCATTCTCTATTAATCTGCTTCCACTTATAAAGCAGGGTGAAGAAAATTGGTTTCTCTTGCTCAACGTTTAAATTCCAACTAGGTTTCAAATGGAGCATTTATTAGTTGGAACTTTTGTAAGCTGCCTACACGGGTTTCCTAAAGACTTTCAAAGGACAATTATGCAGCTAGTCCTCAGGAGTGCTCAGAAGTGACAGGTGTGAACTGGAGGGAGCATTGAGTGGGCAGCAGTTCTTCTCTATCCCAGGGAAATCTGAGGATAATTTCCTCTATGCACTTCAAAGGTCCATTTTTGGGAATGGAATATAGTTCCTACGTAAATAGTTTGGTAAGCACTCTGAAATCAGTCTTTATTTTACGTGCTAAAGTTGAAGACTGACATTCAGGTCACCAAATACATTATAGAACATAGGGTCAGCCTTTCTGAGTTGATTATTTGTTCTGTGATATCATGCTTATGTGATATCTGCAAATTCCTGCAGAATTTTCACACCCAATTCTCAGTAACTCTTTGCTTGGGCTCAGGTTTTAAAGGAGACGGACCTTTTCCTGGTTTCAAAACATAAGAGAAACATCTATTTAACGTTAAAATTCTGTGAACTATTTTCAGGAATATTTTGATGATCTTTCTTTTGCCACAAACAACAAAGACATAAGTAAAAATGTATTCCTTTCCCAGAAAATATACCACTTAATTTAAAAAATTATTTGTACTTTTCCAGTGTCATTCTCATCACTTTCCCTGATCCTGCCCAGTGGCTTTCAAATGTCAACTATCTTGAGTCCAACCACTACATTTTCCTTAATATGTTTAGATATTCTTCTTACCTGTCTCTTCTTTAATATTTTTACAGTTGCATTATATATATATAAATGCTATATAATATAAATAATATTATGATGTATTTCTAACATATTAAACTACAAAGTTATAAAATAATTCTTTTGTTATCTGATGTCATCTCACGTAAATCATAGTGTGTTTTAGGAAACGCTGAGCTACAAATACAGAATTTCTTTTGGTTTCTCAAACATGCCACGTTCACTCACATTTGCAACTTGCATTGCCGGACTTAGCAAATAAATTCGTAAGATATCTAGTTATATTTTAATTTGAGATAAATACAAATAATTTTTTTAGTAGAAGTATCCCCAAATATTGCATGGGACAATATTGCATTGGACATATTGATTCTAAAACATTTTTGCTGCTTATCTGAAATTAAAATATAACTGGGAATCCTGTGTTTTATCTGGCACCTCTATTTTTTGATCCATGTAGCAGTGTTCCTTTGACTTCACACACTTCCTGCCTGGTTATCTCAGTGGAAACCCTTGGCTTCAAGTGCGATGTCTCTCCAGTGGAGAGGTCTTCCATAAGCTTGTTTGTTTGAACGAGCAAACAGTAATTGCCTCATGTTTAGTTTTACAACATCAGCGAATGAAAATTTTCTTTTCTCAGCATCTTATTTTATGTTCGAATCCTAGGAAATCTAAAAGTTGTCCTTTTGGTTTTACTTTAGTAACAAAATGTGGCAAATACATGAGGCCACTCTTGTGATCTTTGTAGAATTTCAGATTTATTTAAATTGTATATGTTTTGTACTAAGTCTTCCATAAATAAATAAGTTCAGAGTAAATTTTTGCCATGACATACTTTCTCACTCCTATTATGTGAGGTATGTCTGTGGCTTTTGACATTAATGAAGAGTCCTCACATTGAAAAAACATGGGAAACTATCTAGTCACCATCCCTTCCTTTTTTTCTGAAGATGAAACAATGGAAGTTTTAAGACTTTCCCAAGGCTATAAACTTAGCTAATGGTAGAATTGGAAAAATCTGTGTCTCCTGATTCAATTCATCTTTTCTTCTTGTTACCCAAGTAGCCATTAACACTTTCGAGCCAATAAGGTATTTTCTTCAACTGCATAGGTGACCCAAGAGGATGTATTTTCCGCACAAATCTAAATGCATTTAGAGATCTGGTCTGAATATGTGTAGATTAAAAAAACAAAACAGACTTAGTCACATATAGGTGGCATCTTCTTATTGTTGTTAATCTACCTATAGAAGATGCAACCAGGTTGCTGATAATTTGTTCTTTCCTTCTTCCTTCCCTCCCTCCATTCTTTCTTCCTGTCTGTCAACAACTAACTATTTCAGGGCTTCTCAGATGTTAGTGTGTATGAGAAGCATTTGAAGGGCTTATTAAAACACAGCTGCTGATTTAGTAGGCATTGCTTGGGGATGGAACATTTGCATTTTTTGAAAACTTCTGTATGCTAAAACTTCCTTGACCAAATTCTGATTCAGTAGGTGTTGGGTGAGATCAAGCTACTGTATTTTTAAAAAGTTCCACAGATGTATTCCTAGCATAGCTAGGTTTGAGGAACACTATTATAGATTACAGGGAAAACCACTGCATGGTTTCTGACAAAAATTAGGATGACAGAAATTAGATTCTAGCCAAGAGTAATTCCACAATAAGAAATCCATTAATCCCTTATATTAACAGATTAAAGAAAAAAATACAACAAATAAATGTCAAAAATGACATTTATAACATTCCAAACCTATTTTAAGTCATCTGCTAGGAATTAAAAACAGAACAAAATAAAAATTTAAAAACTCTTTTAGGCTGCAAGGACTTAGAAGGCAATATTATTAACTTGATTCAGAGTATCAGGCATTAAAAACAAACATTCAGGATAACAGGGAAACACTGGAAATATTTCTCTAAAATTGAGAAAAACTAAGAATTCTCACTATCACATATTCTATTCAGCACTGTACTTAAAGTTCTGTCCAATGCAACAACAAAAACAAACAGCAGCAACAACAAAGCTGGTGTGGCTATATTCCTACATATTTCAAGGAACTTGTTCCTTGAAAATCCCAGAGAATAATCTGACAATTTGGTAATCTATTTTTAAAAATCAACGAATTTGGCTTAACAAAGAAAAACACATGAGCATTCTTTTTCACTGCCACTAATCATTTAAAAAATAGAACAGAAAAATCCTAACTCAAATCATAGCAGCAAAGAAGACCATAGCATATCTAGAAATAATTGAACAAAGAATGAGCAAGACCATTATGAGAAGACAAAAAATGTCACCAAAGGATGTAAAAGATTGAACAAATGGAAAGAAAGATAGTTGTTACGGAAAGGAAAGTTCTCACATACTTTATAACTAATTTGTTATGTATACTATCTCTTTCCTCATTAGAACCCACAATGACGTTCATGGTCTGTTTTGTTCTCTGATTTAACCCAATATTATAGTGCAGTGGCACATAATCATCATACAATAAGTATTTGTTTAATGAATGAATGAAGGATTAATGCTCTTCTAATTTAAAAGTTCAAAGGAGTCCAAACAAAACCTCCATGGATTGTATGGGTTTTTAAAAATTGAACTTGCAAAGTTGATTCTTAAAAAAACAAAAATAAAGACCAAAAATAAATAAAAGTTACAGCAATCACACTCCTTGGTATTTACCCAAATTATCCAAATGAATTGAAAACATATTTCCAACAAAAATCTTCATGCAGATGTTTGTAGAAACTTTATTTACAACTGCTAAAGCTTGAACTAACCAAGATGTCTTTCGGTAGGTGAATGAACAAACCATGGTATATCCAGACAATGAAATATTATTCAGCAGTAAATAGAACTGAGATATCCAACGTGAACCCTAATGTAAACTATGAACTTTGAGTGATACTGATTAATCAATGAAGGTACACAGGGTTTGCTGATGGTAACAAATGTATCACTCTGGTGTGGGATGTTGATGGTGGTAGAGTCTATGCATGGGACAAGGGGTGGGGGTGGGCAAAAACTCTATCAAAACTCTTTGTAATTTCCTCTCAATTTTGCTCAGAACTTAAAACTGCTTTTAAAATGATGTTAAAAAATGATAAGAAATAAAGAAAAAACAAAAGAAACAGACATAAATCTTATTAGTATACCTATCTTTAAATATACATAAAATAGAAAAAATATAGTAAACTTCAATTTACCTATCAGCCTAAAAATCAGCAATATTGTGTCCCTTTTATTAATTTCTTGTCACATTTTATAATAGTACTTTAGGTAAATCCCAGGCACCACATCATTTCACCCACAAATGATTAAGTATACATTAATTTTAAAATTCATCGGCAGAGGAAAGAATTAGTAATCTTCTTAAAAATCCAAATGTTCTGTGAAACAACATACTGTATAAAAAATCTATAAGGGTTTACTTATAAAAGTTCAAAGACCATTACAGACTGAAAGAAAATATCTAAAACATATAGAGCAATGTATTAAGGAATTATAAAAAGACAGCCTAACCTAATTAAAATAGTCAAACCACATAAAGAGGCTATTCATAGAAGAAGAATTCCTAGTAATTTAAAATCTCAAAACCTCACTGATAATCAAAACAATGCCAACTAAATAAAGAATTAGAGTTATTATTTTTCATCCATCATATTGACAAAAAGAAAAATATCTTGACCACTCTTAAGTTTGACAATATTATTGGAAATGTAAATTTTTTTATTCTTTGAAGGGTAATTTGAAAATATCTATTAAAATTAAAGTAGGACACACTCTTGAACCTAGCAACTCTCATTTTAGATACCTATCTTAGAAAATCACTCGCACACGTAAAAAATGGTATACCTAATATAATTCATTGAAATGCTTTTATCCTGGTACCAAAGAACTAGAATTAACCTATATGACTAACTATAGAAAACTGTTTAACTTAACAATTTATGACATCATTTTTCCTTGGATAACTATGTAGTAGTTGCATATTATGAAGCAGATTCACACGCACTGACAAGCAGTAGACTTTAAAGCACTTCAGTGTGGGTTAGAGATATGTCCCTTTGGATGGATACAACCCAGTGCCAGGGTGCATGCTTAATAAGTAAAACACAAGTTGCTCATCGGCTCCCCATTCAGCACTTTCATCTGGCATTCTTGTGCAGGGCACAACCTACCCAACAGTATTTGTGACCCTGCTACTCATAGGGAAGGTGCTCCAAGATAATTTGTTATGTGGAGAAAGAATGGTAAAAGACAATTCTCTATAGTCTTGATGTAGTTTGATACCTGTTATGTATCAAACAAACACGCACACATAGGAGTACACACATAGGCACACGTACTCAGAGCAAAATTTTTCATTTTTCTGTGTGTGTTTCGATGTACCTATATCTGTATCTTATCTATACCTATATCTTTATGTGTATCATCTCCATCTCCATCCATATCCCCATCCACATCCACATCCACATCTATCCATATCTATATATTGAGAGAGAGAGAGAGAGAGAGAGAGAGAGATACAAAAAAAAATATCTGGAAAGATACCCATCCTTAGGGGAGGGTGTGGAATTAGGCCAGGGACAAAGGGACCTACACAGTTTTTTGTACAGTTCAAAATTCCTACAATGAGTATGTTGTAATTATATCAGTGATTATTATTACATAAAAGTAAATGTGTATTAAAAACAAAAAAAATCATTTAAAAAATCTGATCAAGGCCACAAACATGAAAAACTTCCCTCAAATCTTATTCCTTAACTGTGTAACACACTTTATATATATATTTTTCCTATAATGCCTTCGTTTTTTTCTAACCCTTTTAAAAACATGAGTAATTAAAAAAAAATTTTGGTATATCCATATATTAACATACTCTAAAAACTTTAAAATAATGACTGAAAATTCTTATTATTGATATGGAAGATGTCCACACATTCAGTAAATAAGATTAAAAAATTGTACATAAGATACATTTCCTATTTTATGTGTATAGGTTTTACCTTTGCCAGTACAGCTAACCCACGGCCAAGTTCATGATGATCATATTCTCTGACTGCTACCCTCCATATGTTGAATCCTGGCTGGGCCAATCTGATGTATGATTTGGTCTTTCTGATGACTCATCATCATGACAGTTCTCTTCTCATTGGTTTACAGAAGTTCCTGATTATGTGTACTGTTTCTTTTAGCCCAAAGATTGGAAATAATGCCATTATTATGACTTTGGCTTTCTACATAAACCCAAACTGATATTTTGTGAGTAGTGATATGATGGACTCTATAAGGAAAATATAAGATTTGAAGAGATTTAGTAAGTGGGCATATAAAATATAGTTTAGAAGATTCTAAATTTGTGATTTTAAGGTCAGTATTCAATAGATTAGCTATATAATACATGCAATGAACTAAGAAAAATATTCTCTGACAATATGTTATTTTTAAGTCACATGGCAATGAGTACCATATGAATTGATTTGACAAAATTTAAAACAGTTAACCAAGTAGTGATTTAAGTAAGTACATTTTGAAGTTTTTTTGTTTTTATTCTTTATTTTATTAACATGAAACCAACCTTACTGCCCACCGAAAGTATACTGGATAAAGAAAATGTTGTACATGTACACATTTTGAAGCTTTAAAGATACGATTAGGCAACTTGTTATGAAAAATTATTTCTTCAAACAGAAGTATATATAAGGATATGTTTAATTCTTTCCTCTTCATTTTCTCAATGGAATTCAAACAAGCTAAAAGATGTAATTTTTGAAATCTTATTTTGTAACCATTGCAAGCCTTTAAGTAACTGATTTTCTTCCGCTATGTACAAAAATAATAATTATGGGACCATTTAAAATATAAAGTTATAAAAAGTATTTCTGGAAGGTAGCAAGAGGCTATTTAACTCCCAGAAGTCCAACCAATGTTGTTGTATGCCTTCTCAAAATTTTCTCTGGGAAGCTTCAGACAACTATGCCAATATTTAGGATATATCTTGGAACTAGCATGTCCTAAAAGACGTATCTTATTCTTGAAAAGTAAAAAAGTCTTTCAGTGTGCTTTCCACCTAGAGAGTGCTCGGTTGAAGGTAAATATTTCTCAGCTGTTCACATGTGCAGTGGCAATTGCACCCATTTACCTTGATGCTGAGATCTACAGATTTTGACATTCTCCTCTAGCCACTAATGACTTTTGTCCCAATTCACTGTCTTTCCACATTTTAAGTTTACTGTGGCATAAAAATTACAAGTACAACTCATTAGCTGTGCACTTAATTCTACACCAACTAAAATAGTCTTAATGACATATATTACAATGAAAACCATCTTCATAACCTTACGTTAAACAAAAAGGTCTTGCAAGATAACATTCGATCTGATTTGACATAAAATTTGAAAACATGTAAAATATGCATGAATATATACTATATATTAATATATATGAACTAAATAACTATATTAGTATATTAACTATATAGGTATAGTATATATTAACTAAATATACACACTATATATTTTGTTGAATGCAGACATATAAAATATGGTCACTTAAGATAATTCAGAATGTGTTTACTTAGGGAAAGTGGGGAAGGAAGTGGAATCAGAGAGTCCCACATATGCTGAACTGTCCTTGAAAACTTTCATTTCAGAATAAAATCAAAACAAAACAAAACAAAATAATATAAACAAAACCTCAAAAAAGGAAAAATATTCAGATTTATAACTCCAGGTAGTGGGGAAATAGGTGTTTGTATATTCCAATATATTGCATATTTCAATATATATCGTATATTCCAATATAGTGGATTTCCTATTAACAATAATTAACTAATTAAATATATGTAGATTTCTGGATCACACTTTAGAGATTCTGGTTTGACATTTTTTGGGTGTGGTCTGGGAATTCGCCTTTTAGAAATACCCTAGGCCAGCAGTCCCCAATCTTTTTGGCATCAGCAACCAGTTTCTGGAAGACAATTTTTCCACGGGGAAGGGGGCATGTGCAGTCAAACCTCACTGCTAATTTTAACTTGAATTTGCAGCCCCTCTACCTCAGATCATCAGGGATTTGATTTTCATAAGGAGTGCACAACTTAGATATGTCGCATGCATGCACAGTTCACAATAGGGTTCTTGCTCCTGTTAGAATCTAATGCCACCCACTGATCTGACAGTGTTTGAGCTCACATCGCTTGCTGCTTAACTCCTGCTATGCGGCCCGATTCCTAACAAGTCACAGACTAGTAGGTCGGCGGCCCCAGGGGTTGGGAACCCCTGCCCTAGGTGACTCTGAGAAAGGAACTCCATGAAGAACATGCTGAGAAACAATATTTATTTCATTTCCCCACATAATGAGATCTGGTTTCTCTCTTTTCTGAAGTAGGGATATTGTGCTGGGAAAGAATATGATTGCTTTCAGATTAGTCAATGAGACTAGGATTTCCTTGACAGGAGTCAGGCAAGGTAGTTAAAATCACTGAGCAGTAAAAACAAAAATATATTAGCAATTATTTCTAGATCAGATGATTTTAAATAGATCAATGTCTACTGGAGTAAAGCAACATGGTGGATTTATAGGAAAAGAAGAATCAAGGAACAAGCCAATACACACCTACTTTTCTTGCTTGGGTCTTTTCATTAGCCCTGGAATATATTTGAAATGAGATTCTCCAAAGATTTTATTTTATCCTATAATTGGATAAAAGGAGAAAGTAGGGAGGAAACTGGTAGAGACTTTGGCTACAGCCATTAGGTTGAATCAAACAAAACTGCTGGTATCTGACCATTTTTGATATCTGACCATTTTTGACCTTTAAAATGGTTCCTTAAAATAAGTACAATGGCAAATACAAACTAACCTGCTAGATTTCAGGTCATGTGAACAACTAGTTTCTATGTAGTAAGCTCCATAGTGTTGATATGAGAAAGATCCTCCACTTCATTTTGAGTTCTTGATTGTTTTCTTTAAACCCTTTGCAGATTATACTGAGAAAACTAAATGGGTCTCTCCATGAACTGACAACTGACCATATTTATAACTAAAAAGCTAAATGAATTAGCATCATGATTGTAATTCCTGGTTAAATAATCTTTTGCTTAAAAAAATTGAAAAACACCATTCGTAACTTTTCAAAAAAAATCAATGACAGGTAAATTCCAGAATATATATGTACTTTTATAAGTATCTTTCATTAATCCTTTTTGATATTTACTAATTAAAAAGACTAGTCAGTATAGCTGCCTTATGTTATTAAGTTTTTAATGCATATATTGTCTCCTCAATCGATTATTAAAGTCTACATGAGAAGATACTGGGTCTCATGCATCTTTGTAAACTCAGCTGAGGCAATGCACAGAGTAAAATTCAAAAATGTTTTTTGATGAATCAACAATGAGTTATCTACTAAGTGCCACTCTTTAATAAGCATCTAGATAATATTTAACAATCTCTAAAAGTCAAAGTTTCTACAGAAAAAAAGCATCAATAGTTATCATGAGGACTTTTTCTTTTTAATTGAACTTTTCAGATACACTGATTAGAAAATGTTTTGTCAGTATACTGGTTCATTGTTTGTGACCTTACGGGACTTAGTCAAAGCTCAAAAACGTCTTTGTGGTATCATATTTCTGAGGGAAAGGACATTTGAAAACTAGCCTTTTGCTTCCAAAATATTGAGGTTACTCATCCTCCAATTCCCTAAGATCGTTAAGATCTGTTTGTTTGCCTTTCTCTTGTGCATAAGGAAACCAAACAATGGCCTCTTCTTTCCCAATATGGTAATAACTCTTAACCTGAATTTCTGTCTAGGGAATCCCTTCAGCACATGGAAGAGAAATATTTCTTTATCTATATAAATATCTTGCTTGTTCTTCATATAAACTATGTGCCCATGAAAAGGACCCATACATTTCCATGGTTTTTAATTCAAATGGTCAAATTCAGTAATAGATGAGTCTCGTGTGGAGTTGACTTGTAGCTGTTTTCTATCATGAGTAGTAATTCTTTGGCTATCAATTATGTAAGTGCAAATAAAAACATGACTGATAACGTGAGCTACAGAGCCCAAGAAAACTATGAAGTAGCATTTTAAAATGAGTCTTAGATTAAGTTTTTCTCAAAGTATTATGTTTTCAAGTGTCTATACAGAATATTTAACGAAGGTTCAATTAATACCTAAAAGTAACTTTCTGTGTTTTCAAAAGACAGGATTTAGGACAATACAACATTACTCTTCTCAGAAGTCAATGGTAGATGAAATAGTGCTTAGTGATAAAATTCTGTTATTTTCATGGTGAAATTATCTAGGAAACAAACCACAGAGTTGTAATTCAGAGCTGGAAAGGAGTTTGGGTTATGTCACTTTTTTTTTAACCAATGAATAAATTGTCTAAGATTAGTAATATCGAGAAATAATTGTCTTCCTAGGTTTTGACTGTGGAAGAGAGGAGGTGGAGAGTTTAAAACATACCCTGAAAAACTTCACGTTTACTGTACACATTAGGTGACAAATGGGTGCTTTACCAATGTAAATCTCTTCTTGTTTTTGAATGTTTAAGTTAACCGTGGAGAAAATGTGGCCCATCTTTCATTAGTCGGGGGTTTCAGGAGGGTACTGTGGTTTAAATTTCTTTCTTTCTCTATTGAACAACTGCTAGATCAATAACACTGTTGTATGCAAGAGATAAAACAAATCCTTTCTTCTTTTAAGAAGTTTGTATTACATCTGGTAGACTGACATGCAAACAACCAACTAAAACAAAATGGAATGAGTCTAGTGCTAGAGCAAAGTACTATTAAAGCAAAGCAAAACAAGATATAATAACAACAACAAAATATTCTGGTTGTGTGAAATAGCCCAGGGGTCAGCTTCGTAGAGAAGACAACCGAAGAGTAAGATCAGGAAAGATGGAAGGCATAGATATGCACAGTGAGATGGGAATATGACAGGACATAAGGCATGTTAATAAAATAGGTTTAGGATTCTGATGGAGTTGAGGGGTGGTGTGAGACTCTAGTTCTCAGTTCTTGTGCAAAGCACAGTGAAAGATATACACTAAATACACATAAAGAGTTCTGGAATTGAATTGACTTGCATAGGTTTGTCCTATGCATTATAGACTCAGAAAGCTCATCCAGTGGGAAAATGAGAATTATGATTTCATTACTTTTAAGATTCTGCTATTTGCTCAGCAAAATATAATCCAAATGTGACTTTTACTACAGCTATGAAAATAGAAAGTAAATTAAATAATCTTAAGCAATGTCTTTATTTTATTTAATAGAATTTTAAGGGGATGTTTTCTTATGTTATTGAAATCACCCATTTCCCATGCATGTCTTTATATATTTTTTCTCTTCACTCACCAACTCCCCTTTTCCAGGTCTTAATTATATTTTTATGAGGAAAATCCATTTGTGTAAAATCATATTGAAAGTGGAAAAAGAAAATGGACATTTTCTACTTTTCCTCTGATCCTTACTGCCTTACAGGGCCAGATCTGTAGGGAACATTTAGTGGTACATTTCCCCTATTTGTTTCAAGGTGAACCTAAATTTGCCATCTAAGTGGTTTGCAGAAGATATGTTTTACAAGCCGGTGAGAAGGGGTCTTTGCTAGGTTGGTAAAGTTTCGCCTCACTGTTATTTGTTGATAACCATTAATTCTTTGTATTGAAGAAAACATTGATGATAATATATTTCTATATGTCAAGTTATTGACATATGTCAACATTCTGTGACTGTTTAATCAGAAGTGGCATTTCTGCTTTGATGTGTACTATTATTCTAGTTGATAAAATTCTTATTTATATTTTATTCACTTGTCAAATGTTCGCTGATGACTAAAAGATCAAATATGTGAGAAAATATAGATTTTTTAAAAACAGAAACTCACCATTGCTAATAAAATAATTCAAAGTATGTGCTCTGCTACTTAGAACAAGAGAAAGGAAGGACTGAATATTTTTTTTCTACACGTCTCCTTGTGGACTGAAAGCGTTGATCCATTATAGACTTAGAAAGCTCATCTAGTGGGAAAATGAGAATTATGATTTCATTACTTTTAAGATTCTGCTATTTGCTCAGTAAAATATAATCCAAATGTGACTTTTACTACAGCTATAAAAATAGAAAGTAAATTAAATAATCTTAAGAAATGTCTTTATTCTATTTAATAGAATTTTTAGGGGATATTTCCTTATGTTATTGAAATAGAAACACAGCAATAGTGTTCGGGAAGACTGTTCTCATGAACTGTAGAAATTAAAACAAAACAAAATAACTCATTTTGCTACCTGGAAAAAATAATGATAATGATAAAAATTAAAATCAGATCTCCAGCCGGGCTTGGTGGCTCAGCCTGTAATCCCGTGCTTTGGGAGGCTGAGGTGAGTGGATTGCCTGAGCCCGTGGGTTCGAGACCCGCCTGGGCAACTTGGTGAGACCTCATCTCTACAATAAATCAAAAAATCAGCCGGGTGTGGTAGCGCATGCCTGTAATTCCGGCTACTTGGAAGGCTGAGGCGGAAGGATCGCCGAAGCCCAGCAGGTTGAGGCTGTAGTGGCTGGAAGTGGCCACTGCACTCTAGTCTGGGCGACATAGTGAGACTCCAATTAAAAAAAAAAAAAGAAAAAAAAAATCAGATCTCCATTATTTGCCTTAAGACCTTCCTTGCGCTTTTAATCAGAAATTATTTATTTAATAAAATGCATATACCCTGAGTATTATCACAACTTCTGTATTTAATAACACAATATACCAATGCATATACAATATAAGTGTTTATAACTATGCTCATATGCATTAATTGGTAAATTTTGTCAGGGAGTGCTGAGAATTCTATAATTTTTTTTTTCATATGCCATGTGTCCAAGACTATTGCTTTAAAAGCCCGTTTAGTATTTAGGATATGCTTCTTTTTCCAAGTTCCTAGAATACAATGTGCAGTAAAAAAAAAAAAAAAAAGGATCATATCTCTCAGGGAAATATACAAGCGCCATCGATGTTCTAGTCAAGCAGCAGTTTCCCACAAACTCCATGGCTCCTCTTGAGCACAGGAAGGGAAAGAAAAATCCTCTAAAAATTTAACCACATGTTAGTATTGAAACGTTGCCAGGAACACAGACAGCCCTGGAGGATTTGTTTCAAATCAATATTGATGGAGCCGTGTGGCAGGTCAAGAAAGTGGCACAACGTGCTCTCAGAGTTCATAGGACTGAGTAATTTTATTTACACCAAAAGGAAAATTTAGAAAATAAATAGCAGTGGGAATGATACTACTAACACTCACAGTCTGACATTTTTGGATTCATGTATAGTGAGAGAGGGGTTCAATTTCTCCATCAGTCTTTCATTTGATGAAATCCCAGGGAAGCAGAGGGACTGTGCTTGGCAGAAGGTGATGGGAGATTACTTGCTGACATTTTTGAAGTATTGGGTCAATATCATTATTATATGGTGTCATAGCAAAGATAATAGCACACATTACCAGGGTCAGACTGATTGCAGTTTAATGCATGTAAAGCAAAACTAACTTATCTCTTCCCCTAAAAACAATTTCTCCCTCTTTTTTTTTTGTGT
Organism: Tarsius wallacei; assembly: GCA_963574415.1. NCBI lineage: Eukaryota > Metazoa > Chordata > Mammalia > Primates > Tarsiidae > Tarsius > Tarsius wallacei. Next base: position 27,306 of record CAUYQG010038246.1, on the reverse strand, counting down.
ACACCAATCTGATTGTATACAAATTGAAAAGCTGTCCATGTGTGATGTTCCAAGTACTGTCTGTTAAATAACAGTCAGCTTTTTTCCTCCATAGAGAAATTACAGCCGTTATGAATACAAACATCTAGCATCCAAGCTTGCAAGCATTAGACACTCAACAAATAGGTTTCTTTTCTCTTATTATCTGAGCCTCGGCAACATTTTCTAAATTACATATGGTTATATAAATGCACAGGGCTTTTATTAGTAGTAGTAATGATAAAAATAATTTTTTTTTTTACTGTTGTAGTAATTGCATACCAATATCTGTTTTTCCCCCCACTCCACCTGGTCCTGCAATATCTTTTTAATAAAAAATACCCTCTTTTTATATCTCAGATAAAGTTCTTTTGACACTCTCTACATTCAAGTGAACCTTGTTCTTAAGCTCTTTATCTCCTTTTCTCACTCTGTGCCATCTTTTTTGTAGAATCATAGAGTGTAAATCTCAAGGAAGAACCTGACACCATTTAAAGTATCCTCGTCTTTAAGCAGGTAAGACAACTGAGGTTTCACAGGGACAACGTAGATTTAGAAATCAGTCTTTCTTCCTCCCAGACCTGTGTTCTTTCCGTTTTGCTTTATATCTCTGAGAGATTCCTGTATTTTGAGTGTCATTGCCTTACTCTCTCTATATTTTTCCTTCTCTTCTTTAAAAATTGTCTACATTTGACTCTCACCCTAGGATTTCCTCTGATTCTCACTGTAGTCATTAGAGCTTATGTCAAGATTGCTTACAGTGAGGCTTTTCTGGAAACATTTTTTGTCACATCATTTTTAAAAAAATTAATTTTGCCTAGTTTTAGCTTCTAACTTGCTATATGTCCAAGTATGAATTCCCCTTGCTTTTAACCCATGTTTGGGAATTCCTGCTATTTGCTCTAATTCCATACTCCTTGTGTTGTTCTTTTATGATTACACCCATGTGTGACTGGCTCTTGGTTCTCTTCCTGTCTACCCAATTTAATGCCCCATTTGGCAGTTAATGCCCCAGGTTTGCAGCTGATTTTCCCAAACTCTCATCAACTATCAGTGCATTGCCCCATCCCTCCAAGCTTTCTCCACAGCTCTTGGGCCAACTCCTGACTCATAGGGCTCTGAACTGACACTGGGTGATTCTGTTCCATCCCTGTGGTTGGCCCAAGGACAACAGGCTTGCTCTGAGGATCACTCTATTCTCCATTTATTTCTCCTTTCTTTGAACTTGAATCTTCATTTTAGTGAGAACCACAGAATTTCACACCAATTATTTCTCACTGTATGAAATTGAATTTTCTTAACAGATGTGAAGATGAAAAAAAAAATCCCTCTTGATCTGTTTCTGTCTCTGTGGGCTTGAACTCTGTATTACTCTTCAGTTCAGAAGTCACCTCCTATTCCACCTGAAACTATCCCTCTCATTCTCCAGGGCATAATTTATTAGTCACCCTTTCCATGACTTCTTTCTCAAGCAGATTTCCCCTGGAATTAATCAATCCTATACTCTCAGCCTCCTGTTCTCAAGGCAACTAAAGTCATTTTTGTCTATTTTCCTGCAAAAAGTGTGCATTCCTAGAGATCAAAAATAAATCTTGAACCTTTATTTGTATGCTTTTCTTCTGAGTCTTTCACAATTTCTGTCCTTGCTAGAATAGACTCTCAATTCTTTATTAGACTGAAGCTCCAGGATTCTGGAATAATATCTTCTCAAGTTTTTGCACTCCTCACAGCACCAAGTAAAATGTTGGTTATTTGATGCACTGAATGCTTGACCATCTGGCTAGAAATCCAGTAACAGAATTCCCAGTTTGGTCACAGAAACAAAACATCCTCTGTGAAAATGGCTTTGGGAACATAGGGAGGACTGTGATAAGAGTTTAGGGTTCAGGAAAAAAATAGTTTTTCTTGTGAGTCTTTTAATTTCAGACATTTCTAGGCTTTTGTGTGTATAACATGGTAGCCCCAGATCTGAGAGGGATTGCATGTAAGGTTCTTTACCTACTCCAAATAAGTCACCAGGAGTTCCAGCAGGGAGATACGTTGGTTTATTAGAATTTCCAGAAGGCATCAAAGGCCCACCAAGACAGTACAGCAAACAGTTTTATTGTCAAGCAAGTTAATTATTCAACTTGCTACAGGTGGTTACAGTCACAGTGAGTAAGGATGCCACCCACATTGTTCTTAGCTCTGCTTAATCACCTGCATTCCTTGACTCCTTACTGGATATATGCAAATGGTGCAGAGATCACCATTGGCTTGAGGCTGCTCCATGAGAGATGGATAGAAAGAAACCAGATATAAAGGGGAAAAAAAATCTATGTTTGGACAATACTGCACAATATGGGTGTGTACTGCACTGGTGTAAAAAGATAAGGTGGCAAAAGAGAATAGAGGAATGGCAGGTGCAAACACATTCATTGGGTGCATAGAAATCATGGATGGCAGGAGATGCCATGTGTGTTACTTCAATCATAAATTTGTTTCAAGTACATGCATGGGCTTAGTTTGATGTTTCCCAAACTGTTATTCTGAGGACTTTAGTAGAAATTTTTTTCACTTTGATTTTAATAGGCATGACTTGAGCAAAATGTCTGAATAATCAAACACATTTGTAAAATTCAGTTTTCTATTGTTTTTTACTTTCTATAAATCATTATATGATTTATGAATCATCATATGAATCATTATAATATCCATGAATAAGTTGAAAGCTTTGAGGATTCCTGAGTAAATATCCAAGCATAGGGTTATTTTATTTACTTGTTTGTTTTTTGTGAACAACAAAAAACTGGAAATGATGACCCAACCAGTTTAGGGTGACTTGAGTTCAGAAGAAAACATATGCCCTGGGAGACTGTAGGGTATGCTCTTTCCATTTGTTGAGTCTGAGAGGTAAGAGTTAACTTACCAAGACCAATTTCTTGTAGCACGACCTTCCAAGAGGAAAGACCTCTGAAGAGCTCCCTGGATACAGACCATAGCTAAGTGTTTAAGTAAATCAATTTTAATAGAGCAATGAGTCTCCAATTAAGGGGCACAAAAAGAATCTAGTAATATTGTTAAAATGCAGATTTTAATTTAGTAGGTTTGAGTTCAGGCCTGAGAGAGTTCAAACAAACTCCAAGGTGATACTGATGATCATGGTCTTTTGGAAGTCCTTTGAGTAACAAGGAAGTAGAATGCTAAAAGGGTGGGAACAACCTTGAAAACAGTGGGTGACCATGGATCCTAGTACCATTATCATTCCAGGGAAAAGGTTAGCACTCCCCCAACAAGAAATGCTGGGACGGTAGATCAGGGCTGGGGGTCAAGGTTTTGCAATGTCATATGATCATTTGGTTCTAGTTCTGCCTTTCTCACAATCTGACATTAATTCCAGGTGGATTCCAATGCATTGCCATTAAATGTGATGGGTGATGGTAGAACTGCATGCTGGCTACAATTCTTATCTTTGTGTTTTCCCCATTATATGTTACTCTTGGTGGCGAGAGTGTGCTTCGTCTGGTCACTGGCTTCTGTTTACTTAACAGTCTCTTAGCACAATTTTCTGAATAGAGTTAAAGAGAAACTGGGAAGTTTAAGAAATCAGGAAATGGGTTAGGAGGGAACTAATGTTATTCTTCAAAAGGTCCTCCATACCATAATCTTCAGCCATCAATCCAAACCCATCTCTACTCTTCTTCAACTTGGAGATCCTAGGCCTATTTAGTGTAGTTTTTTCTTTCGCCAACTAATGTGCAGTGCTAAGTCCTCCCTCATGCAAGACTACTAGCTGTTCATCCAGGTATTCAGTACTTTCTATTCCAATTCGAGTCTGGTTCAAGTTCTCTGTTCTTCATAAAAGTTCTCCTCTCCATTAAAATCACACATTACAGAATATAACTTAGCACTAGTATTACTTACCTCTTATTCCATTTCAATCATTTTTGTCTCACATTTAAATTTTAGGTTCTTTGAAAACAGGAGAGATATCTTATTATATTGCAAATTTTTCTTTTTTCTGCTTTTCTGGGCTCTAACATTTTCTAGTTGCATGGTCTTGGATGGGCAGCAAAGAGTTCTCTAAAAATGTATTTGTCTTATCTACAAAATACAGACACTGAACTAAATCAGTGGTTTTCAAATTTCTTGAAGACATAGAACTACTTCTTCAAATAATATATTATATGGTAACCCAAGAGATGGAAGAGATCTAAGCAGACTCTGGTAGGGATACAGGGAAATATGCTGGATGAGAGAAGCCAAAGACTTTCCCTTTATCCATCGCTGTAACTCTGTAAAACCTTTACCTAATTCTAAATTTCCATGGAATAGTTTGAAAACCACTGGATTCAATGATCACTAAGGTCTTTCATAACTCTGAAAACTTTGACCATAATCATTAGAGAAACTTTAATGGCTTATTATAAAAAGGACAAATACAACATGACAGATAAATAAAATTACAAGATGAAATCAATATTCCACAGTGGGCTTTTAAGGTGTGGTTTACTGACCACCTATATCAGAAACACTGTAGTGTTTTCTAGCAATGCAGATCATAAGTCCTCTTCAAGGTCTACCAAATCATAGGTCCCCTTCCCTTCAAGGTTTACCAAACCACAAAGCACAAACTGCCTGCAAATCTGTAGCTTACCAAGTCTCTAGATGATTTTTATAAACATTAAAGTTTGAAAACCAGTGATGTAGAACAGTGATTTTAAACAGCGGCACATATAAGGATGAACACTCCATAATAAGTTCTGATTTAATAGATCTGGGTTGAGGTCTAGGCATTTGTTATTTTAAAAAACTTTCTGTAGTGATTTGCGGTGTACTTCTGATGAAGAACCACTGTTACAACGTAGGAAGAAGTAAAATACCAAAACCTCAGATGTATAGCTGCTGTCTTTATGCAGCAAGTTTAGCTTTGAACTTCCTAGCAGTGACTAAAAAATGGAGACAGTTTTATTTATTTATGTATCTTTTGCCTTGCCTATCTCAGTGCAGGACACAAAGTAGTAGTATAGTTGTTTTTTTTTTTTATTGGAAGTAATCTTGGATTTCTTTTTGGTATCTCTGGGGATAAGATCTCTAGACTTACAAACTTCTACTTGCTTCAACAGGCACACAAAAATATTGCCAGCTAAGTATAACTTTAAGAATGCCAAAATATTTGTGTGAAAAATATGGTGATATTTAATAATGCATACTTGAGTTTAATTACTAAGTAACAAAAATTCAAAGATTAAATCCACATTTGTTTTCAGTATCTTTCATTTTTAGTTATACACATATTTAAATGCTGTCTGAGGTTTGCATTAGCATATAAGTGGCTCTTAACCATGACTAAACACTAGAATCAGATTCTAACCACTTGAAAAAATCCTTTTAAAAATTTTGATACCCAGGCCACACCCCAGAATGATTGCAGTATATCAAAATCTCTGGAAGTGGAATGTAGGCATCAGTATTTTATAAAATTATCTAAGCAATTCGAATGTGAAGCCACTGTTCCTACTTAGTTCAATAGTTTTCAAATTAGAGAATGCATGAGTCATCTGGGGAGTTTGTTGAAAATGCAAATTTCCTTTTCTCCTAAAATTGCATGTGATCATGCTGTAGGTGACCTTTGAGAAACAAAAGCCTAAGAATAAAATAAAAAAGATATTGAAATATAAATGTAAATGCTGGCACAAGAAGTAAAATATGACCATCATTTTCTTTTTCATTTTTTTTGAGTTGGAGTCTCACTGTCGCCCAGACTGGAGTACAGTGGCTGCTCCCGGGCACTGCAGCCTCGACCTGCTGGGCTCCCGGCGATCCTTCCGGCTCAGCCTTCCAAGTAGCTGGAACTACAGGCATGCGCTACCATGCCCGGCTAATTTTTGATTTATTGTAGAGATGAGGTCTCGCCAAGTTGCCCAGGCAAGTCTTGAACCCGCGGGCTCAGGCAATCCACTCACCTCAGTCTCCCAAAGGTACGGGATTACAGGCTTAGCCACTGAGCCCGGCATGATCATCATTTTCAATGCTGCTTAATTTCCCTTTACCAGTACATATGGTTTTTGGAGACCTTTAATCTGTGATAGACACCAGGAGACCATTATGTGTTAGAATCCATGAAGCTCCTGAACCATCCACTAGAGCATAGCAGGAGCTCCATTTGAGGGCAACAGACCACTGAGGTACCTTAAACCAATCTTTTGAAAAATTATCTTTAGGTTATATTTTGAGGCAGTGACCAATTTCTCTACTGTAATTTACAAGGTGAAAAGGGAACATACATTCAACTTGGAAACATGCTTTTTCCACTGAATAAAAAGACTGAATAATTTACCTGAGACATGCTGGTTTATAAAATCTGATAAATAATTTAAAATTCCATGCAATGAGAAGGCTAAGAAGAAACATTATATTTCTTGGTTGAAAGTCTAAATCTAAAAAACAAATGTTTATGAATCACAGCCTTTTATAAATCGCTAGATTTGTAAAATGCACTTTATTGTCACTAAATTTGCAGCAATGGTTATATTATATATGAATAATTTTCCAAGTAGAATAATATACACAATACATTTTGAAGTTTAAAAGACTTGTAACATGGCATGTGCAGTTAATTGCTATTAGGACAGCTAGTTGCATAAAGAATATTGAAGAATTTTTTTTTTTTTTAGAAAATAGGATTTATTAAGAAGACAGGAAAGCTCCCACAGCAGGAGGGGACCTGAAAGAGGCTGTCCAAAGAATTTTTTAAACAGAGAATGAATATATAACAAATGAAGTCAATCTATAAAAACCATAGTTGCTTCTTCTATGTTAGTCAACTTAGGGTTTACTAAGCTATGACATTAGTTTGAGCTCTTTCAGCTGCCCCTTACAGATACACTATTCAAACTAGCTTAAGAAAAAAAAAAAAGTATTGATGATATAACTAACAGAGAAGCCCAAGAGGTAGATTCAGACAAGGATACATTCAAGAATTAAACAATGCTATTACAACTCTTTCTTTCTTGTCTCTGCTAGTCTCTGTGATGACTTCATTTCTTTTTTTTATTATTTTATTTATTTTTATTTATTTTTTATTTTTGAATTGGAGTCTCACTCTGTCACCCAGACTGGAGTGCAGTGGCCGCTCCCGGCCACCACAGCCTCCACCTGCTGGGCTCCGGCGATCCTTCCGCCTCAGCCTTCCAAGTAGCTAGAACTACAGGCGCACGCTGCCATGTCTGGCTAATTTTTGATTTATTGTAGAGATGAGGTCTCACCAAGTTGCCCAGGCGGGTCTCGAACCTGCGGGCTCAGGCAATCCACTCACCTTGGCCTCCCAAAGCGCGGGATTACAGGCTGAGCCACTGAGCACCACTGATGACTTTCTCACATGGCCACTTGGGGTTCAAGAAATACCTTTCTTAGAAAAAGTCTTTCTCTCAAAAAAAAAAAAAAAGGCATACTGTATAATTGTGGTCAAGGTACAAGGCCTGACTAGCCAGAATGGGTGATGCACTTACCTATCCCTAGAGATTGGGAAAGGGAATTGTGGGTGGGAAAAAAGGTGATAGGAAGCGGAGATAAGGGGGTTGTGTGAGTGACAGCCTCCTAAAGCCATGTATAGCAGATACAAAAATAAATAAACTCAAAACAGGTAAAAGGTAATGACTTGTGGTTTTCTGTCTCCCCCCAAAGTTCCTTATTGAAAAAAACAAAATAAATATTTATTGGAAAGCATTCTTAGGTTGATATTTGGAAATTACAGAGCAAATCAAACTTCAGATCTTAATGAAACAATTTTAACAGACTAACCAAATGTGACCAAAGTAAGTCTACTTTCACACAAATTATTATAATGAACTCAATAATGTGTTATGTTGAAAATGAGATCTAACTCTAGGCAGCTTCAGAACAGTTATTTATTGCATACCCTTGACTATAGCAAATACTAATAAGAGCTAACCTAAATAAATGATACATATGGGAACTGCAATCTAGTTTGGGCGCAAAACAAAAAACTAAACATTAATTTGAACAATTACAAAACATAAAATACATGTCACTAAGCACTAAATGATATAATACATCTTATATGCTCTCATGCTAATAGGAACATTAGAATTTTCATTTTAATCCTGAAATATTATAACCCATACACATAACAGGTTTATTTACATTCTATTAAACATTACTGAGATCCTTTTCACTAAGACAGGCAATCCTGTAAATCAATTTTAGGACTGATTTTTGCTTTACACTCATTAGGGCTAGAAAATCTCTTTCACCCATAAAAAGAGAGTTAGGGAACAGTGTGAAGTGCCTCACAGTAAAGAGGCAAGTGAGAAAAAGACGAAAATGTTAGTGAAGTTTGGCAACTGGGAGATGAGTAGTGACATTTTAAAGAGTAGCTCCATTAGAGTGGGGGAGATATAAGACAGAGTCACATGAAGTGTAAACAGGAGGTGAGAAAATGAAGACAGTGATGTTATACTGGCCTTACAAAAAGTTGGGCTGAGAAGGAAAACGTGTTCAAGAGTAGCTGCTACATGGTTCTGTACTGCTGGTGAATGTTCTTCTCCCCTTCTTTTTTCTTTTCTCAAAGGTAGGGGAGACTAAATATAACATATAAGTTAAAGAGAAGAGCCAATTTAGAGGGAAAAGCTATTGATAGCATAGAAATGTTAACAAAATGATGAAATAAAGCCACTGAAAATTGTAGGAGGGGATGTGATGCAGAGTCACGTGACCAAAGTGTGGGAGAAGGGGTTAGCTGTTGAAGGGAAGAATTCCTATTTCATTAAGATCGAAAAGAATGTATGAAAAGGCATGCGCATTTGTGGGGAGAGGACAGAGACCTGAAAGGATTTTTTTTTTTTGACCCACGACTCAAGTTCCTCTTTGATTAAAATGGCAAGACTCACTGTTGAAAATGTGTAAGGGTGTTCTGGGGCCCAGTGAGACTTGACCGAAGTGATGAAATAAATCTCTGAAATAGTCACTTCAGAGGGTGAAAAGCGACACATTTCCATAGTGGAAACTTCTATTAAGTAGCTACAGGTCAGGAAAAAGCAAAGATTAAGAGCTATTCTTATATAAACCAATCACAAATACCTGTCCTATGTGAAAAGTTAACAGTCACGGCTGCCTTTCCAAATAATGGTCAAACAGCTAAATGACTAAGTTCATGATAAGTTTCACGAGTCTCAAATTTTCTTCCCACAAAGTGGCAAGTACCTTTTCTTCCCCCTAAAATTTGCAAACTGAAATGACATTATACAACTATGTGCAAACTGTTATCTTCAATTATGTATGCTGTCCAGATACTTTTATCCTATAAATTGTATAAGATATGCTCTGTTGACTCAATTATATCTCTTTTGGGAATAAATACTGAAAAAAATGGCAAAATTTCCCCCCCCCAATAGCCCATGTTTATTGGAGAGAGAAAGAAAGGTGGATATTCCTATAGAATTATGGGTCTGATGATAGAACAAATTTCTATTTGATTCCATAATTTTGCAAATGAGCTGATGGTCCCAAGAGCCAAGGCACTTCCATAACTAGCTGGTAATAGAACTGTGATGAGCTAGTGAGTAATAAACTACAGATCTTTTTATCTGATAAGTCTCCATAATCCAAGCCTTATTTATTTATCTATTTACTTATGCATTTATGTATTTATTGAGATACTGTCTTGCTCTATTACCCAGGCTAGAGTACAGTGGTGCCATCATAGCACACTGTAACCTTGAACTCCTGGACTCAAACAATATTCCCTAAGTAACTTGGACTATAGGTGCACGCCACCACACCCAGCTATTTTTAAATTATTATTTAGAGGCAAGAGTCTCACTGTGCTGCCCAGGCCGGGCTCAATCTTGTGGCCTCAAGCAATCCTCCCACTTCTGGCTCCCAAAGCACTGGGATTGCAGGTATGAGCAGCTATGCCAGGTTAGATTTTAGGCTTATTCATTATGTAGAAAAGCAGTAAATTAAGTTACTCCTTACCAATCCACAGAATTTATTAGTGTTTTCTTTACAGCTATAAAAATGTGCTGGCGTAAGAATAAGTATTGAGAATAGGTAGGTGTGTATGTTTTTGTGTGTGTATACAAGAGAGAAAGAAAGAGACTCACAGAAGGATGTGATGTGGCTAGGGACTTTGGGTGGGTATTGGCAGGGTAAAATTAAAATTCTCTTACTATTGTGATATTCTATCAATGAAGTTATTATTAAGTATCTGTGATATATATATATGAATATAGAATATAATATGAAAGAAACCATAAGAATAAGACTATAAGAATATAATATATAAGAAACCACACTAGATTTAGGAAAAATAAAAATATAGAATACCTTTAAAGACTTTGGAATTCAAGATATTATTACTTAAACATTTAATAAAAATATAAAGCGACATTTGATAACTGTCAGAGTGAATAATAGTGAGCTGGAGTGGACTGAGGCTTGTTTAAGAAAAACTGAGGTGAGATTTCTCTCTGCCTTAGATAGAAATGGGTGGGCAGTTCAATTAGGACATTTTGTATGAACAAATATGTAGGAAAACAAGGCATGCGTGGGACACAAGGAGAAAGACCTTTTAATGTGCAAAGAATATAATTCAATCAGCATCAATTGATCTAATAATCTCTGGAATTTTTAGGCTGCTTTATTGAACATATAACAAACTGACATGAAATGTGCATTTGAGAGCAAATATCCTGATTATTTCACACTTAATCATATTTGTATGTTGCTGAAAGTTTTATATACATTGCTTGGTTGAATTGTGTCCCCCACAAAATAAATGTTCAAGTCTTGGCCCTTAGTACCTGTTGACTGTGACTTACTTGTTAACAGAGTCTTTCTAGATGCAATCAAGTTAAGATGAGGTCATGCTGGATTAGGACCCCAGCCCAATGACTGGTCTCCTTATAAGAAGAGATAAATTGGACACAGACACAGACACAGACACACAGGGGAGAGGATCATGCGGTGATAGAGGCAAAGATTGAAATGTGCATCTCCTAGCTAGCCAAGCATATCAAGGATTGCTGGCACCCATCAGAAGTCAGCGAGAAGCAAGAAGGGATTTTCCCCTAGGGCCTTTGGAGGGAGCATGACATTCTGGCACCTTGATTTAGGACTTCTAGCCTCCAGAACCGTGAGATAACAAATTTCTGTTGTTTCAAACTACTCAGTTTGTGATAGTCTGTCATGGCAGCCCTAGGAAACTAATATATACATTTTCTGATAGACCCACCACAGGAATCCAATTGTGAAAGTTTCCAAGAATGAGACATATAGATAAAGAAGTTTAAAACTTGAATATAACATCCACGATTATAGGAAATTGAGAACTACAAAGATAATAATTACTGCCTTCCCCAAACTGATGAATAAAGAGCAGAGACTAGAATCTAGGTACTCAAGCATACCCCATTTCATTGTGCTTTCTTTACTGCTTTTCTCAGATATGGTGTTTTTTGTTTTTGTTTTTGCTTTCCAAATTTAAGGATTCTAGCAACCCTGGATCAAGCAAGTCTATCAGTGTGATTACTCCATTATTATGTACTCACTTCATGTCTTTGTGTCATGTTAGTAAATCTTACAACATTTTAAACTTTTTCATTATTATGATATGTGTTATGGCGATCTGTGATCAGTGTCCTTTGATGTTACCATTGTAATTGTTTTGAGGCATGACAAACCACCCCTATATAAGACAGCATACTTAATTGATAAATATCCTGTGTGTTCTGAATGCTCCACTAACTGGCCATTACCCCACCTCTCTCCCTCTCTTTGGGCCTCCCTATTCTTGAAGCACAACAACATTGAAATTTGGCCAGTTAACAATCCTACAATGGTCTCTAAGTCTTCAAGTAAAAGGAAGAGTCACATGTCCCTCACTTTAAATGAAAAGCTAGAAATGGTTAAACCTAGTGAGGAAGGCATATTGACAACCAAGACAGGCAGAAAGTTAGGCTTCTTGTACCCAACAGTTAGCCAAGTTGTGAATGCAAAGGAAAAAGTTTTTGAAGGAAATTAAAAAGGCTACTATGACGAACACAAGAATGATATGGAGAAGGTTTTGGTGGTCTGGATACAGGATCAAACTAATCACAGCATTCCCCTAGACTAAAACCTAACCCAGAGCAAGACTCTAACTCTCTTCAATTCCGTAAAGGCTGAGAGAGGTGACGAAGTTGCAGGAAAAAAAAAAAAAAAAAGGAAGATAGCAGAGGTTGGGTCATGAGGTTTAGGAAAAGAAGCCCTCTACATAACATAGTAATGCAAGGTGAAGTAGTGAATGCAAATACAGAAGCTACAGCAAGTTATCCAGAAGATTCAGCTAAGATAACTGATGAAGGTGGCTACACCAAGTAATGCATTTTCAATGTAGATGAATCAGCCTTCTCTTGGAAAAAGAAGCCATCTAGGACTTTCATGGCTAGAGAGGTGAAGTCAATGACTGGCTTCAAACCTCAAAGGACAGGATGACTTTTTTATTAGAGGCTAATGCAGCTGGTGACTTTAAGTGGAAGCTAATGCTCATTGACCATTCTGAATTTCCCATGGCCCTTAAGAATTATGCTTGATCTACTCTGCCTGTGCACTACAAAAGAAAAAGCAAAGCCTGAATGACAGTACATCTGTTTATAGCATGATTTACCGAATATTTTAAGCCCACTGTTGAGATCTACTGCTCAGAAAAAAAAATTCTTTTAAAATATTACTGCTCATTGACAATGTACTTGGTCAAGAGCTCTGATGGATTTGTAAAGGAGATCAATGTTGTTTTCATGCTTGGTAACACAGTATCCACTCTGTAGCCAGTGGATCATATAATAATTTCCAATTTCAAATCTTATTGTTTAAGAAACACATTTTGTAAGGCTATAGCTGCCATAGATAATGATTTCTTTGATAAATCTGAGCAAAGTAAATAGAAAACCTTTTGGAAAGGATTCACCATGCTAGATACCATTAAGAACATTTTTGATTCATGGGATTCATGGGAGGAGGGCAAGATATCAACATTAACAAGAGTTTGGAGGAAGTTGATTTCAACCTCAATGAATGACTTTTAGGGTTTCAAGATTTCAGCAGAGGAAATAACTGCAGATGTGGTAGAAATAGCAAGATATTTAGGATTAGAAGTAGAATCTGAAGATGTGACTGAATTGCTACAATCTCACGATAAAACTTCAACTGATGAGGAGTTGCTTCTTAGGGATAAGCAAACAGTGTTTTCAGTTGGAAGCTACTCCAACTCAAAGATGGTGAAGATGCTGTGATCATTGTTGAAATTAAGGATTTAGAATATCATATAAATTTAGTTGATAAAGCAGTGACAAGGTTTGAGAAAATTGACTACAGTTTTGAAATAAATGCTAATTTGGGTAAAATGCTATCAAATAGCACTGCAGGTTACAGAAAAACCTTTTGTGAAAGGAAGAGTCCATTGATTCAACAAACTTCACTGTTGTTTCACTTTAAGACGTTGCCACAGCCACCTGGATTAGTCAGCAGACATCAACACTGAGGCAAGACCCTTCACCAGCAAAAAGATTAGGACTTATCGAAAGTTCAGATGATTGTTGACATTTTTTTAGGGAATGTACATTTTTTAGACATAATGCTATTGCGTACTCAGTAGACTACAGTATAGTGTAAATATAACTTATACGCACCGGGAAACCAAAAAATTTGTGTGACTCGCTTTATTGTGATACTCACTTTATTGGGTTGGTCTGTAACCCTCAAAAAATTTTGTGTAACTCACTTTATTGTGATACATAACTGGAGTGGTCTGTAATGTCTCACAATGTCTCTAAGGTATGCTAATATCTTGCTTCCTAATCTATCCTTTTCTTCTCCTGTTGTGTGAATGTACATAGGAAACATGTTTTGCTCTGTAGAGATAAACTGGGGAAAGAGACTATTTCTACTCCTTGGTTTTGCCTTATTTTTAGTTCAGCAGGTTTTCTGCTTTTCTTGAAAATGACGTAATATCAAATTTTACTGTCCCATATTCAATTACCTATGAAGACTTAACCCCTGACATGAGAAACTGTGTTAGCAAACCAAAAGAACTATTTTTCAATCTTTGTTATTTTCACTTTTCCAGACTTGCCTATAAAACAGGTTCTTAGATTTTTTTTTTAAATGTCATTGTCTGGACAATTGGGCTTTACAAATTTAAAAGTTCCTTTAGGAGTAACTAAAAAAGTTTTTTTTTTTTTTTTTTAAGCAGCATTTTAACACACAGCCAATGGACAATGCAGAAAACAGGCAAGCTGAGGAGGATACCGTATTTTCCCAGATCCCTGCTCAACTGCTCTTTTAAGATCTAGTGCCGTATAAAAGATACTTGATGCTATAATGATCCATTTCTTTGGCACATTTCCAAAATGCATAAAATGTTTTTTAAAAAATCACATGTTTTTAGAAATGCAAGTATTTGGTTGCTGGATGTTTACAGATTTAAGGCTTGAAAAAGGAACTTTCCCTAAATCTTTGTATATTTTGAGGGAAAACTAGGGTTATGTGACCCAGCCCTTGTGCTTAAAAGAGACTGAGGGCTTCTTGTATAAAAAATTCTGCAAAATCTGCATTTCTAAAAATTTGTGTTAAAACAAAAACTTGGAGAGAATGTATTTTAAGTTTTAGCCACATAGCTTTTGAGTTGGCCATCTTGAGAAACATAAAACCAATTTTAGGAGTTAAAAATGATGGCTTGTTTAATCTGTAGCAGTGTAATTTCTCTTCACTCCTGGACTCTCTCAATCTCATTGAGGGGGGAGGAGAGACTAAAAAAATTGGCCCTATAAGTATTTTGGCTTATTTAACACCTTTGGTTTTGACATTGTTATGCACCCTAAAACATTAACATAGTTTTCAGTCATCTCTTAAAGATTTTTCAGAAATCTGATGAGCCGCAGAGCTTCTAGTTTGTCCCCAAAATTTGTTTGCATAGTCTCTACTTCTTTTTGTTTTTTTTCTTTTGTCTATGACATTCCTACTGTTTTTTGAGTTGACTAACTGAGGACTGAAAACTCTAGCAAACAGACTCAATTTTCCCTTGAATGAAAAGCTGAATCAAGGTGATGTACAAACAGGAAGGAGGTGAAGGGGTGCCTATTTAGTGCCCCCTGTCTGACTCTCATTAGACACATTCTAGGTCTACATGTATTTCTTATATTTCTAAGACATGCTGGTGAATATTTTAGTCAAGTAAGCATCTTTTTAAAGTCAAAGTATGCCTTTTATTTTCCTATAGTCAAAACACAGAATTCTATGTTACACATGATCTAAGCCAAGTGAATCATTTTCACATTAAGTAATAAGGTCTTGTTTCTCGTGATTAATTCTATGTTTATTTCTTTCAACAAATCACATCAGCACACATGACCTCATGTAATGGCTATGCCTGAGGCTTAGAAGGTCGGTCCACATGCTTGCATACAGCAAATAATATTGTTGTATTACTCTGGTAACTGGCTCCTTGGGACCACTGTGTAGGCAGGTCCGCAGGGGCCTCTGAGACTATTGTTCAGGCAATGGTCTGGGTGCAGATGATGTGTTTAAAACTCTCAACCTACGAAATTTCCTGCCAGCAAACACCATCAGGTCATAAATGTAGTACAAATTGATTCAAATAACAGAATCAGGAGGCTGCCTGGGATCCCTGAACGCCATTTGATACTGACACAGCTCCTGAGCTGAGTTGTGTCTGCTTCAGACAAATCTCATTTCAAAACTGTCCCGGACACCGAATAAGGTTGAGATTCTTATAAGGGTTTCCAGGAAGAGTGAAAATTTGCATAATTCATGTTGCTTATGCTCTGCTTATACACTTAGTTATCATATAAAATTACCATTTTTTTCTCCTTCAGTTTTTTTTGGTCTAAGGCAGGGGTTCTTAGTTCCAGTTGCCCATTACAGAGATCCAGAGAGCTTTAAACAAGCAAACCATAAACTGATGCTGGAACCTCACTTCAATAAAATTAAATCAGATTCTCTTTGTGGGCTCCAGCACTGGTATTTTTAAAAAGTTGCCCATGAGGTTTTAATGTACAATCAGAATTGAAATGACGGCTTTATCTTATGGATTTTTCAGGTTGATAGGTGTTTAATTAATAGTATTTATGTAGTCTTAGGGGTGAATGTCATAGTTTTGTTTTTATATTTGGAATTGTCATACTTCATCCTTAGCTATTTCTGTGCAGTCCATTTATAATAAAACAGCCAGAATGACTGTTTTATTTTATTGTATTTTATTTTTTTGTCAGAGTCTCACTATGTCGCCAAGGCTGAAGTGCTGTGGCATGCTCACAGCGACTGCAGCCTTGACCTGCTGGGATCAGGTGATCCTTCTACTTCAGCCTTCCAAGTAGCTGGTACTACAGACACGCATCACCGTACCCAGCTAATTTTTTGATTTATTGTAAAGAGGAGGTCTTGCCAAGTTACCCAGGCTGGTCTCAAACCCCTGGGGTCTCCCTTCCACCTCCCACAGTGAGATTTCAGGTGTGAGCCACCGTGCCCAGCTAGAATGGTTATCCATGTTACTTTCCTAACTCAGTCCATGTTACTTTCCTAACTCAGAAAAATTCAGAGGTTTCCTATCACTCAAACCCTGAGTTACTACGGCCAAAAAGTTGTAGCATTCTGGACTGTTACTAAGACCTTACCTCCTGCCACTCATGCGACTCTCACGTCACTTTCCTCCCACTGGAATTACAACTGTTTTTCGAACTTGCCACATTGGGTCCCTCTGCCAAGAAAACCCCTCCCCCAATCCCCTGATCATCACAGGCTGTTTTCCTCATTTTTTCCCATTTTTTCACTGCTCAAATGCCATCTCTGTGCAAAGGCCATCTAGGTCCCCAAATCCTCTTCTTCCTTCCATGATTACTCTTCACCCACTCCGATTCCTTGCACTTATCAAGAGACACAGCAATACCCTTGGCAACCTGGGATCAAAAACTTCTATAGAGGGCCAGAGAGTAAGTGTTTTAGGTTTTGTATGCCAAAAAGTCTCTGCTGCAACTACTCAACTCGACTCTGCTGTTATAGTGCAAAGGCAGCAGCAATAGACAATATATAAACAGATGATTGTGACTATGTTCACAATTTTTATTTACAATGACAGGCAAAGGATCAGATTTGGCCTGTAGGCAGTAGTACTGACTTTCTGATGTGTAAGCAAGGTTCTTCCACATATTTGAGTTTAGGTACTGCTATTGGCTGTTATTGCTACAACTTCCCCTTCTTTTTAAAATCTCAAATTAATAAGGCACCCAGGCATAAATCAGCAAACTTTAAATGTAGTTACTATTTGAACCAATGTTGTTATTCTTTTAAGTCCTAATGGGAACAAATACCTCGTATGCCCTTTTTCAGTTGATGAATAAAATCTAAATCAGCTCTTATTCTCTAGTACTTTGGAGATGTACAGCAGTTCTGACATCAAAGGACTGCAACTAGATGTCCGTGATTTCACAGAGAGAAGCATTATATCACCTTCTAAGTCCTATGAACTAGCCGCCAACAAGCTCTTGAAAGAGCTCTTGGTGTCTGTCCTTCTAAAACCTGCTGTGTCTTCCCTTCACATCTCATCATTGACAAGAAAAAAATTGATAGCCCTAAACACAATCACCTGATAGAAATGACTTTTTTTCCTGGCCGTCAGTTTTTCAACTTATTCTTAGAGCATCTTCCCAGCAGAGGAATGGAATGACCATAAAAACTGTTTAGTGTTCCTCAAAAAGGAGCATTAGATCTGTGAGATGATATATATATTTAGGAAATACTAGTTTCTTTACTACAGAATTTTCAGAACATTTATACTTTTATTTATTACAAAATTTCAAGGAGCTAGAATATGCATAGGATTCTCATTCTTTTTTGATCATAGAAACCTGTTTTACAGCCGGGCTTGGTGGCACAGCCTGTAATCCCAGCACTTTACGAAGCCAAGGTGAGTGAATTGCTTGAGCCTGAGGGTTCCAGACCAACCCAGGCAACTTGGCGAGACCTCGTCTCTACAATAAAATAAAAAATTAGCCAGGTATGGTTGCATGCTCCTGTAATTCCAACTATTTGGAAGGCTGAGGATCACTGGAGCCCAGTAGGTCGACGCTGGGGTGGCCATGAATGACAAGAGTGAGACTCCAACTCAAAAAAAAGAGAAAAAAGTAAACCTGTTTTACTTGCAGTGTATCTTGAAAAAATAGGGTTCCATGATATTCATGCTGGGAGAAATAATTAAATCCAATGCCCACTAAAACTTATTTAATGGTCTCTGGAGTCTTTTGTATTGTATTACCAAGTTTCACAAATGTTACTGATACAAACTGCTTGTAGTATTATTATTTAAAAACATGTTAACAAATATAAATAGTTATATAAAGTAGCTTACTAGAAAAATATCATATTTCCTGTCTCAGCTCTTCTTTCTTATCTACATATTTCAATGAATGGTCTAGAAAGAGTGATATTTCTTTATATATGCATTTTTTTTAGTAGAAAGGGAATTTCATTGAAGGCTTTTATGTTTTCTTAACTTATTTAGTTTAGCCAAGTTATTAATGGTGCTCAGATAAAAGAACTTTTGAAATCTCTGCTGTATTTTCTGTAGAAATAGGACCTCCATACTATATTCATAAATACATCTGCATTTTCAAAAGATATCTGGTAATTGAACTATCACTCCTCTGTTAAGCAAATGATGTTGCTCAGTTGACCTTGTCAAAAAGTGATATTGTTTTTACATGTTTAAAACTTTGGTGAAAAGTTAAAAGAATATTGCCAATTTTTTCTGAACAATTTTTTTTCCACATAACATAGAAATATTTCAAAGTAGGCCGTGGTAATGAATCCTAAAAAATAAAAGCCTTCATGGAAAACAATATTGAGATTTCTCAAAGAATTAATAATAGGACTATCATTTGTTCAGCAATCCCAGCACCCAAAGGAAAAGAAATCATTATTATTAAAAATATGCCTGCACTCATGTTTATTGCAGCACTATTCACAATAGCAAAGATATGGAATCAACCTAAGTGGCCATCAATGGATGAAAGGATAAAGAAAATGTGGTATCTCCACCTAACTCCAGTCAGGATGGCCGTCAACAATAATTCAAAAAACAACAGATGCTGGAGAGGATGCAGGGAAAAGGGAACACTTCTACACTGTTGGTGGGAGTGTAAACTAGTACAGTATGACGATTCCTAAACGACCTAAAAATCGATCTTCCATATGACCCCGCAATCCCCCTACTGAGGATATTTCCAGAGGAACTCAAATCACTCTAGGAAAAAGTTACCTGCACACACACGTTTATTGCAGCATTGTTCATATAGGAAAAACATGGAGCCAACCATGCTGCCCATCGAAAGAGGACTGGATAAAAAAATGTGGTACATACACACAATGGAATATTATGCAGTCATAAAGAAGGACAAAATTATGAACTTCACAGCAAATTGGATGGAATTAGAGTCTATAATACTGAGTGATCTATTACAGGGGCAAAGAACTGAGCATCACTTGTTCTCACTCATAAGTGGACCTTGAACAATTATTGTAAAACTATATTGTAAATGCAAAGTATTGGTAGTAGTGGGAATCTGCTGGGGGGATGGGGGCAGGATTGCCAGTAGTGGAAAACTGCTGGTAGGGGGGCACACCTCATCGACGAGGGTACCTGCATAAAGAACATTTGTATACCTAACCCTGAATTGTACTCTCACATCTTTAAAAGAAAAAAAGAAAAGACAAATAGAAAAGAAAATGTGGTATCTATACACAGTGGAATATTATTCAGCAATAAAAATGAATGAAATTCTGCCTTTGCAGCAACATAGCAGAACTGGAGGTCACTATCTTAAATGAAACAAGTCAGGCACAGAAAGACAAATATTGCCCGTTTTCACTGATAAGTGGGTGCTGAAAATGTGTTCATATGGATGTAGAGAGTACAATTAGAGAGACTCGGAAGGATGGGAGGGTGTGGGGGGAGGATAATGCAAGATTAGTTGATGAGTACAATGTACATTATTTGGATGATGGGTAATCTAAAATTCCTGACTTAACTACTCTGCAACTTGTGTACGTAAAGAAGTTACACATGTGCCCCCTAAATTTACACAGATAAAAATATATTAAAAAAAATAAAAGTTCAATAAGCGAGAAATGCTTAGGGGATTAAAAAAATTTTTTTAATTTTAAAGATGTGGGGTGCAATTCAGGGTTAGGTATACAAATGTGCATTATGCAAGTACCCTTGTTGATGAGGTGTGCCCCCCCACTCCCTTGGCAGTTCTCCACTACTGCCAAATTTAGGGGATTTTAAATGAGAAAACACCAAAATAATACGACAACTAGTAGAATATAAAGGAAATACATTTTAAAAGATAAAAGAGCAATAATGACTTCTCAGCAGTAATTTCCTCTTCACTTTACTACCTAGTACTTTTTTGCTAAACAGCTTTTACTTTGTTTTATTATTTACTTCTATTTCTTATCTACATATATGCTTGGAAATACTATTTTGCAAGAACACTGTTTCATTCACACTTCCTTGGAAAGTGATTCTTATTATAATATGTGATATTAACAGTCAACAGTTCAAACTGGAACTACATCCTGGGATAATTCCACCAGACTACCTTTATGAAGCATTTCATTCATCTTCAGTATATTTAAAGCCACCCAAATGGACAATGGTGCCTGGTTTGAAAACCAGAAGAAACATGGCTTTCTGTATACATTTCCTTCATCTCGACTTTGTCCTACGACTCAACTTGAGTTGAAACCAAAGAAGAACATGAGGGAATTGAATTGCCAGCAAGACCAAGACCAGCTTTGCTTTTCTCAGTTTTCATTGCTCAAAGTCCTTTTCGTACTTACAAAAATATGTTATAGACATAATATATAAAAATACTCCAATTCCAATGTCTTGAATTTGTCTGTGAGACTTGTTGGTCCCCAAGCTTGGTAAATTATTCTGACTTGATGTGAATGCACCCCTTCTGCTTACCAGAAGCTTCAAGATTCTCTGAAGTTCTAGATTAGTTTTTATTAAAGTGCTCCATCTAATGTTGATTTCAAAGTATTTTAATAGAAATTTTATGAAAAATGACCCTGGGGACTATGTCATTAAGGAAGCATTCTGTTAAACACAGGCAATCAAATTTCTGTGTTATAATACTTTCCCCAGCTTTTGTAAAATAATTTGCATTGTGAATATCCAAAGGCAGCTGTTGTATTGCATTTTTATAGCATGTCTTTGCTATTACTTGGCTATGTTCCTTTAATTAATGTCAAATGTTTGGTATTTCTCTTTATCCCCATTATTCAGGATTTACTGACCTTATTTAGGTACACATTTAGCCAGCAATATCCTGGGGTTACCCAAAATCTGCAAAACATTGCATTAGTCATGTCCATCATGTAAATAAACCAATATATTTTTAAAACTCTACAGTCAATCCACAATGCACAAATTCTTCTCAAAAAGCAAAGCAAAAAGTATTTTAAAATCATAAGATCAGAGGATAGGTTTAGAATCACTGGTCTTAAGAAGATTGTATTACATGAGTGACAAAGAGGAATTTTCAGTAATGATGCACCAATTTTAGGCACATCCTACACCAAAGGAATGAAGTACATTAGTGTGATTAAAAACTTTAATCTATTATTTTAAATATCAAAATAATATTTAATATATATATATATTTTTTAGTTGGAGTCTCACTACGTCGTCCAGACTGGAGTGCAGTGGCAGGCTCACGACCACCCCAGCATCAACCTGTTGGGCTTGGACCATCCTTCTGCCTCAGCCTTCCAAGTAGCCAGAACCATAGGCACGCTCTACCACACTCGGTTAATTTTTTTGATTTATTGTAGAGACGAGGTCTCGCCAAGTTGCCTGGGCTAGTCTTGAACCCGTGGGCTCAGGCAATCCACTCGCCTCGGCCTCCCAAAGAGCTGGGATTACAGGCTGAGTCAGCGAGCCTGACCATAATATTTAATTTTTAAATATGATCCATAGTATTTCTCTTCTCACAAATGTGTCTCGAAGCAGCTATTTTTAGTATAAAATATTATTCCACTGTTCTGTCTTTTATAATTACAGCAATACATGCAAGTTATCATTCAATGTTAGAAAAGATTTAAGATTATTATTTGCAGTATTTATTATAATATGTGATATTAACAGTTAACAGTTCAAACTGGAACTACATCCTGGGATAATTCCACCAGACTACCTTTATGAAGCATTTCATTCATCTTCAATATATTTAAAGCCGCCCAAATGGTTCATGGTATTTTTAAACACAATTTGAAAAACAATCATTTCATTTCATTTTACTTTACACATTTCACAAAAAAGTGAAAGTGCCAGAACATTCATGTTTTAAGTCATGTGTTTCTCAAACTTCATATTTGATGGAATGAAAGGGAAGGAAAGAAGAAAGAGAAGAAGGAAAATAGGGGAATAGTAGGAAGTAGGCCAGAGAGAGAGAGGGAGAGAGAGAGAGAGAGAGAGAGAGAGAGAGAGAGAGAGACACTGATAGAGAGAAAGAGAGAGGGTGTTAGTTTACAGTTTCATAGTTTGACCTTATTGCATGCTCTTAGTGTCTCCATTTCTGTCCAAAAGTCAGTGGGCAGTTGGCTACAGATGGTTGTATTCACCACATCTTTAACCAGAGAACAGAAAGCAGAATTGTTTTGGAGGAGAAGTGGGAGGGTAAATGGGTGATCTGAAGAAGGAAGCAGGAAGCAGCACTAGGTACTAACAAACACAGCCTGTACTTCAGAGACAAAAGCACAGATACATAGTTTAAATCCCCACAAAACTTGTAAGCTAGAGAATGGAACAACAATGTCAGAGTCATCCGACTTTGTACCCTCAACTCAAAGGTGTAAACAAAGACACAAGGTAAGGAACCACCCATGATTAAAGCTGTCACCTAGAATAACCAAAGAGAGCAAGCACCTGGTTAACTCCACAAAAGCCACAGTAATGAGTAAGGACAAAATTAGCATCTATGACCGGCCAGTGACTACAGACTTAACTAGACTTTATTATAGGGAGGCCAATTTTTTGAGTGATATCATCCTACCCTGAGGTGCAACAGCTGTAAGAGAAAGGAAAACAAAACAAAAATAGCTCAGACATCTCTCTTTTTCCATGTTAGTAGTTGCTTAAAAACCTGACAAATCTGCATTCTTAGCACCTGTAAGTTCTCCAAGGAGCAAAATTTAAGCACATCTATGTGCTATTGAATGATACAAAGAAACAGACATTTCAGACCCTTGTGTCCATATTTAGTATACCTTATGTCTAAGGGAAAGATTTAGGCCTAAAAAAAGATTTAGGGAATGGTTTATGTCATTACCTGATCATAAGTTTTCTGACTGAAATAGTGACAAGCCTATTGGCAAAATCTCTTTTACACAGGTCACTACCTGAAGGATGTGAGGGAAGATTTAGTAGCATATTAATTGCATATCAGAAAAATCACATTAAAACAAAGAACTTTCTACTTGTTTTCTAAAAATTGAAAAACGAAAACCAGAATCCCCATAGATAATTAGCTTTATGATATTCAATGAAACAGTGGTGAAATTCCTTCTGGATAGATTAAAAATAACATGGACAGATATTCCATAATCAAGTACACGGAAACCAGAAAAATTATTGTAGAAAAGACTATTTTTTGTCCTCAATATCAGTGAAATTTCTATCCCATCTGTCTTGCTGTCATGGTATCACTCAGGTGACAAGCTGCAGAATATAAAACATATGATATAATGTATTTTAGCAATATTATAAGTTTGCTCCCATGCACCATATACTATTTTGGGGCATTTAAATAAGTCTATTCTTTTTCTTTCTCTGCTATTTTCAAATTATGAAAAATGTAAAAATAACACTCATTTCTTGTTTTCATCATTTGATTTCCAAATGCTTGCTTCTCCATGGAAGAATTGTTCCTAAAGACCATGGCCTGGGCATGTTCTTTGGTCATGACTAAGTTTTAAATCATCATACACTGGAGACAGGAATCTTTAACTTTTTGGATATAAGAAAGAGAGAAAGAAAGGCAGAAAGACAGAGAGAGAAAGAGAGAGAGAGAGAGAGAGAAAGAGAGAGAAAGAAAGGGAGGGAGGGAAGAAATCTAGGACTCAATTTTCATGTTTCTTGTGATTTTAAAACATTTCTCTAAACTTTTACTATGTACAGGACACTGTAGACTTCACTACATAACGTATATGCTATGTGTCTGCAGTTATTAACAACTTGTTTTCCAAATGTTGATTTTTGGAGTCTGTATACAGTTAAGTTTTTATAGATATAAAATGATCACCCTGGAGGTGGACTTATATCTAATATTGAGATTAAGATATAAATTGTTTTTTTACTAAACTTGTTTTGTGCAATCTTTGTTAATATTGTACACATCTTATGTTTTCATATTGAGTCATGTGATTTATGATACTAGCTCTTTCTGTGAGAGTAATACCTATTTGGCACAAAGTAGCTTTGGTTCAGCAGAATGTGTGGTTGTGGAGATTGGTTTGTCACACATTTTCTAGTGTTTTATCATGATTAACCAGAGCCACTCGGTAAATGGTGGAGATGGGACTTTTGTTCAGACTCCCTTACTCTAGAGCCTTTGTTCTCTACTTTTTGATACTGTTTTAGAAAATAAAAGAAAAAGTTCTCATTAGATTATCAGGTCTTTAATTCTTCTAGGTGATAAACATTACAATATGATCTTTTTTAAAAGATATTTTCAAAAATCAATTTTTGCTTATGAAGAAGGCAGGTGATGAAAGGGAAAAGATCATATATGAAAAAGTTTTCTAATATTTGCTATGGTGCTGGAGTGGAAGGTGTTATTACTGTTGGTTTTTATTTTTATATTTTGTTCTTTGTGTTTTTTTTTTTTTTCTATTAGGACACCTAAATTGGTTTTCCTGACTCTTTGAGAATACTTTGCAAACTAATCACAAACATGAAAATATCCTGCTTATAGATGTAACATTTTCAGAAAATTAATATCTACATTTAGATTTTAGAGTGGTGCATGTGGAAATTCTCCTAAATTTGTCCATACTATATTGACATCTCTAAAAGACTCAATACTTGGCAGCATGGAGAACTAAATATTGACAAGTTTATTACTCTGAAGAGTACACTTTTTGAAACAAAACTCATCTTGGAAATGACTTTCGTCAAGTTGGGCAACATCAATGATGATGGCTGGGAAAGCCTCTTTCCCAGGTGACTCACCACTTTTGTAATTGCTGAGTCCATGGGATGTCCCTGCGGGTAGCCACTTACACTCCCATGGAAAAAAGGTTGGTAATGAATCATGAAACCCTGGAATAGAAGTGTATTTTCGAGCAATAGTCATGGGATTTCCCAGGACTAAAAGAATAGATTCCCTTCTGTAGCAACTAAAATTTCTTTTAGAGTAGTATCTACATTTTCCTATTTGAAATAGGACACATCGTCCTCCTTTCTCCATCACATTCAGTGCTTAATTTTTCCTTTTAATTTAAGAAACTATCCAAGTGTAGGATGTTTTTGGTGCCGATTATGCTGTTTATAATATACTGTCACAAACGTACAACAGCACATTTGATAACAAAGGGAACACCACTGTTTCTGATCATTTCATGGCAGTCACAGGAGGTTGTGAGGCATCTGTGCTTTCCTGCCATGGGTCCCCTTAGCCATTTTGTTTTCAGACCAAGATGAACTCTGTCAACTGGTGCCAGTTTTCAGTCATTTCACAGATTACTGAAAAAACCAATTTAATGAGCATCTTATACCTTACAGGCCACAGTCATTCCAGAGGTTAATCTTATGAAGCAATTAAGAGAAGTCATCCAGTATTGTGAAATGATCTAGATTCAGAGATCCCCGGGCTTGACAAAGACTCTTTTTATGTAGAATGCTAAGTGTATCATTGGACTTGAGTAAATAATAATCTTTGGAGATGTGGAGATTGCCACATAGCTCAGCTCCCATGAACTTGATATAATAGAGGGAAATGGAGGTAACCTTTGCTGTTGAAACAAGAAGAAGGGAAGGTCATTTTGGAATTCATAGGGTGATATTTCTAGTGCCAAATGAGGGATTTTTATCTCCTTTAAAGAGAAGAGTGTGTTCATATATTTTTAAGTTAATCCCAAAAGTCCAATTTTCAAACTTTTATCTCTTATTTACTGGATATTATAAGCATCATTTGCAAACACAGGGAAGAATTTAGGAAACTGATACAGAAGAAGAAAATCCTGTGTTGTCCTCTTGCATATTAGTGGAAGGTTGTGATGTGATGGGAAGAAAAACCCAAACTGGATCAAAAACACAATGGGGTGATTGTCTAATTGAGGAAAACTTCAACTTGGTGACAGTTATAACTTTGTAATTCTAGATTACAGGTTTCCTCAACTCTCTATGATTGAGGCAGTCAGTAATTACATGCACCATTAGGATTGTCAGTTTTTAGTCTCTGAACCCTATAATAATCCATAAATCTTGATATAATTTTTCTATAAATTTAAGAACACATTTTTTCAAAAAACCAAGGAGAAATTCTGCACTAACACATTATTAAAGTTAGAGCTAATGAAACCTAAAATGCTCAGTTTGAAAAAAAGAATAGAACTTAAGAAGTAAAATTTATTTTTGCTTGAAATTGTACACTCTATTTTCTAAACATTTTTTTTGCTAGTATGTAATTTCATGATATTTTAATGGCTTTTTTAATATTTAAAATTTTTCATGAGTAAATATTTTAAAATTGATGATCATCCACAAATTTTTCCAAATAAAATTATCATCGCAATAAAAATAAAGGATAGATATAGGTCACACTTTCTTGAGATAACAAGGAGATAAAGAAAAATAGAGACAATAAAAGTAAATTAGGAAAATAAAAAAATAAATATATTTGAGAAAACAAAGATGTATAATTATCTGTTGCCTGGTTCAGACCATATTAAATTCATTTAGTGACTATTCTTGATCAGACTTCATTGTCATGAAGTCTTTGACTTGATTTCAGATGCATATGGCATCTAATTTTGTTGATAGCCTTTAAAATCTTATATAGAAGACGATGCAATGAGACTGGAGCAAGCTTGTAAGAGTTATCAATAAAAAATGTAAGTTATTTTAATATTTAAAATAAATAAAAATTTCTTCATAAATATGTATGATATTTCTTTTAAATATGTACTAAAATTAAACTAATTCATTTAAAAATTATACTCAAG
>CAUYQG010038245.1:0-19721 GCA_963574415.1 Tarsius wallacei | reverse complement strand
TGCTTGTGATTGAGAACATACAAAAATATCCAGCTTGTGTCTTGTGCAGTATGACTTCAATGAATATTAATATATTAGCTGTCCTGGTCTCTGTTCCTACATAGCTCTCTTCTTAGAAGTATAAGTTGAATAATGTGATCTTTCAGTAGCCTGAAGATTTTACAAATTGTTGCTATGTGTTGTGAAAATAATCTCAAAAAGAAAAGTAGAACTGCTGTCTTACTTGACATTTCTTGTCTTGGTCATAAAGTACTTGGCATTTATGTTCCTAAGCAGCGTAAGTACCAGAATCCTGTCAGGCTGAATGCAGGTCACTGTTCTTCTATCTTCTCCTATGTGTTTGAAGGAAAAGTCACTACTGTGTGTGTTGTTTTCACCAAAAGATAAAAATAAATAAAATACTGTTTTCAGTGGAAAACTTGTCTGTGCACCATCTGTGTTGACTGCATTGGTGTTAACTCTGCCCTCCCGGCTTCAATTCTCCTCCTCATGGGCTTAAAACAGGCTTTGATAAAATTAAGCATTGCATATTCTGTGAGTGCTACTTCAGTTCTTTTCCTACAACAATGAGGTACATTAGGACGAATACCAAAAAACCCCTAATTATGACTGAAATAAAATGTCTGGAAACAGACATCAGCTGTCACTCTTTTACTTGCCAGTCATGGCAGCTCTGCTGCTTGGCTGTGGTTGCGTGCAGGTTTGGAGGATGAACTACTCTGCGCTCTCTGTTGCAGACAGGCTCTGTGGATGCTGCAAACTCTGAGAGTTGCTGCCCAGGTATTTTTAGCCATCTAAGCAAAAATGTGACATAAATGGCCCAACATTTCTGATTTGAGTTAGAAATTTAAATGGGCAGTAAGATAAACTTGCTAACGATGGTGCAGTTATTACTTAATGTTCTACCTGCTGACTTCTTCTAGGCCCCAAGAACTTTTAGAGTTAGGTTTTCCTCTGCAAGCTCTACCCCTGTCTTCATCCTACATGCCCCTAACAGTGTTCATGTCACCTTTTCAATTTAGGGATTGATTTCTGCACTGTCAACCTCTGGTTTCAAGCTTTATCCCTTTTCTATTCCTGTTCTGGACATAAGAAAATGTCATTTTCCCTGTACTTGGTTTATCAGCACTAAAGCATTCATTTTTGCTTTTTTTTTTGAGTCAGGGTCTCATTCTGATACCGAGGTTGGAGTACAATGGCACGATCAGGGCTCACTGCAGCCTCGACCTCCAGGGCTCAGGCAGTCCTTCCACTTTAGCTTCCCAAGTAGCTGGGACTATAGATGCGTGCCACCACACCTGGATAATTTTTTGGTTTTTTTTGTTGTTGTTGTAGAGATAAGGTCTCTGTTGCCTAGTCTTGAACTCCTGGGGTCAAGCAGTCCTCCCACCTCAGCCTCCCAAAGCGCTGAGGTTATAGGCGTGAGCCACCATGCCTGGCCTGGCATTCATTCTTCAATTGGCTGGTGCCACCCATTAGCATGGTTTTGTCATCTAGTCTAATAAGATTTGCCATCAAATGAGACTCTGAGGAATCCAGCAGCTTACCCCTATTGGCCTGGGTTCCCCCCATAGGCCCATTTCTCGCAGTGCCTTGTTTTCCTTCCCCAGTCCTAGACCTGTTATTCTCTGCGTGGCCTTCAAAATCAGCTGAGAGGGTCTTTCATCCTCTGGGCACCAGGAAGGGATCATCATCTCCGTCTGCTTGGCCACACTGCCCTGGGAGGGCTGGTTAACCCTTGATGACTTCTCTGTCTCCACACTGCAGTCTCCCTAGGTTTCTGTTTCTGGGCACCAGCTCAGGCCACATGCCTGTGACAGGCTCTCAGACCTTTCTGCTTGGTCCTTGTCCCCATGCCTCCTGCTGCTGTCACTCTGTCCCAGTTAACTCAAGCTTCCCTGGGTCAGTTTTCATCCTTAAACACAGCAGAACACTCACCTGCATTTTCCATGGGCCCCTTTCCTCAGAGTCACAGTGTGAGCCCCAGGTTGTTGATTCTGTTTCAGGTGCATGTTCTTGGCTTGTTTCCTCAGAGCTGAGATGTATCAGGCAAGTCCCCGTGTGCTGTCACATCACCTTGATAATTCCTGTGACACATTCAAGTATCTCCTTGTAAGCAGTGAGAAAACAGGCTCAGAAAGGGAAGGTCAGCTGCCTCAGGTGCAGTCACATCCTGTTGAGTTTCCTGGTTTCAAGTAGAGTACCTTCCACTGGGCACACCATCCGCGCCAAATTCCACATAAAAATGTTAACAGAAATCCTATTTACACCTAAGTGTTTAGGCCCCAGTTGAGGGTTATTTTTAATCCATTCATGAATGACTTTTAAAAGGGGTACTTTTTATTACTTAATACATGATTCCATACAGTTACAGATTAAAACATGCCTGAATGTGCCTATGTAATCTTGATGTTTGCTGCATATGAATAAAAATAAGTTTGTTCCCTTCATCAGAGGTAGAGTGTTAGGTTCCATTTTATGTTGGTTTGTTATATAAAATAATTATATAGACTTACTTGAATTTCATTCAAACCAGTTCACTAAAGTGTGTGTGTATGTGTGTGTAAAGTTACTTTCGGATATGACTATTGGTGAGGAAATAATACTTGATTTCATTTTAGAGTTTAACAAACTCAGAAGTTGATTTTAGGTTGCAATTCATGGTTGAGTTGAAGTTCCTACTACTACAATAGACCAAATCCTGATAAATCATTTGACCCCTGAGCCATTCAGATCTTGGCTTTGCTGAGATCAATGGAAGCTAGCAAAAGAAAAAGAAAGGTCCCAGCTCCCTTTTATCTATTTCTAGGTGTCTTTTAGATAATGAATGTTTGCATGTATGCTAATATTAAACTTAAATTTTCTGCCCATTTACACACATTTTTCTTGCTTTCTTAGTTCGTAACTTTATTAAATAATATACCACTTTTCTTTCCTAATATTTTCTTTGATTTTCATGGTGCCACTTTTGGATGCTTATTCTTAATCTAATCATATTCAATTAGAAACACTGGTACCTTTCAAAAACAATGAAATACATATGTAAAAAGCCAAATTGTAGTTTAGTGGAAGAACAACATTCACCAGAAGCAGCACTGGCTGGACAGAAGCAAACTTGGAAATAAACTCAAGAAGGAAGAAACAGGTCACCTAAGGTGTACACCTGCTCAGGGTCTTAAGTGAATACTGGCAAAAGGAGGACTAGAACTTCTGACCCAGTGAACTTCCCCTCTGCCTATGCCATTGCTCAGTGGCCAAAAAAGTACAATTAATTTCCTGTTTTGGAGTTCTCATTCATATTAACAGCAGTTTATAAGCATTTAAGATGTATTCTTTGCGGTTTGCAGAATAAACATGAGTAAGGAAAAATAGCTTTATTTGTAATAGAAATTAATGTGAGACAGCATCTTTCATTTAGCCCTAAGCTTGATTGTGTATGCTCATGATAATATTACAATGACATTCCGGAAATCAGTTTCAAGTACATTGTCACATGTACCTATTGGTAGAAAACAAAAAAGCTACTGACTCTGAGGAAATATTTTTAGTAATTTTTTACCCTGAGACACTCATCCCCACAGTGTATTTGGGGTTTATCTGAACATTTATAAATCTTAACAAAATAGTTTTCATTGCATGCATCAATATGCTACATTCACTAGTTCAATCCAAGTAAAATAATGACAGTGACCAGTGTGTTTTCTAATACTGTCCATGATAGATAGAATGAAATTACAGACTAGTCAGGAACGTATATTGTAAACATCAGTTGGCGCCAAATATTTTGCAACACATAGCTGCTGATACAACTGTACACAGCACATAGAACACAATAATCCTGAACTGTAGTCTACCTGTAAAACACCTTAAAGCAGTTTTTCTCAACTGTGCTTTTCATTATTATCCTCCTTCCCAATAGGAAAAATTAAATGCAATAAACAAATTAAATTTAATTAATAGCTATAATGCTGAATTTCTCCCTGAGAGAAAATAACACTAAGGAAAAAGACTTTGTTGGGTAAGTTTGGAAGGCCACAACTCATTATATCATGTAAGATTTTTTTTCACCCCCAAACTCATTTTTGTCCCCATTGAGAATGCATGGCTTAAAGTTGGTAAAATGAATTAAATAGGCTTTACAACATTAGGGGGAGAAAGCCTAACAGGTGACAGTGGAGGTTGAGAGAGTTGACGTCTAGTACCACCTCACTCCACGCTGACTGCATGATCTCAGAAGAAATCACGTCTCTTTATTTTCTTGTTTTGGAAAACACAGACATAGCATAAAGCCTAATAGCTTGGAAAAATCATTAATCTCACTAGAATCAGTGTTCTTGGCTATAAAATGAAGGAATTGGTATATGAGTTGTTTTCAATTTTGGCTGCACTTTCCTGGGGCATATAAAAATATCAATCCTCATCTATATCTACAGAGAACAATTAAATCTGGAGGATATGGTCTAGCCAGTGGCCTGAAACTGCAGGCAAACTAGATCATCTGGGGGGCTTGTTAAAACACAGATTGCCAAGCCCTACTCTCAGTTTTAGCGGTTTGCTGAGGAGGGGTGTCCATAAATCTGCATTGTCTAGTTCTTAGGTCATGCTGTGCTATTGGTCTGTGGACTACACTTTGAAAACTACTGGACTAGGCATATGTAAGAGAGAGTGTGTGTGTGTGTGTGTGTGTGTGTGTGTGTGTCCAGGTGAATTCTAATAAAACATAAGGTTCTTTTTAGTTTTAGGATACTGAAATTTTAATATAATGAATTATTAAATATCAAGATGATTAATATAGAAAGGAGACCTATGGACGAATATCAATTTCCTGGTCAATTTTCATTAAAAACTTGTTTCTAGAAAGCATTTTACAGTATTTTTTTGAAAATTAACATTTTTTTGTACAGTATCTTGCTGCACATATGGTTCATTTTTCAGTAAAGACGGTTTATTTGGTTGTCAGTGTCTCATCATCTGACAGGGCCAATGGAGGGTGTGGATAGTAGCCAGCTGTTTTTGAATTACTTGAAGAGAATCTTGCAAATTTGTAGTCCAGAGGTAATTCTAGGGGGGAAAAGAAATCCCAAAAAACAATTTGATTATTCCACAGGTCTCTGAATGCCTTTCATAAATATCAACAAATAAAAATTTAATATTCACTGATAATGAAACTTATTTTTTAGAGTTGCATAATTTTAATATTTCTTTTGCCACCTGGATAGGTGTCTTGTAGCTATTATAAGGTTAAAAATGATTATAGAAATGCTTATAAACCAACCACCACTACAACTTATGTAACTACAAACTATTGTAACACCTATAAAAATGGCTTCTAGGCATTTAAATGCAAATGAAATAACCACATCTAACAGGAGATCCCCCAATAAAGAAACATTACATGAACACAAAAAGGTTTTAAGAGGCAAAAGGGTAGTAGTAGATTCGCTTTTCACTTCCTATCTCATTCAAAACGTATACATATTATTCTTTCACCCAGGCAAAAGAAACGGTCTAGTTTCCGGGAAATCCAGGTATAAGATGGCAAAACTAGATCAGTTCTGTTAAAACAGGAATTCCCAGGCTGCAGACTCCTGGGCTGAGGATTCCATAAGGAAAGGACTCATCACCATCACAGGAAAGCTGTGCCTGGGTACTGACAAGTTGGAAGGAAACAGAGGGACACAATGAGCCAATTCTCTGAGTACCAAACCCTCTATGGTACCAGCCACACTATCCACATGGGAAACAAATGAAGCGAATTGAACAAATACATACTTCTACACAGTAAGTTCAATGTAAAATAATGCAAGCAGAAACAGAACAACTCTTGGGACTTTTTAAAAAAAGCAATTAGCAGGGGTAACATTTACACAAAGATTCTATCTTCAACATGTCCAAGGCCATGACCATCATGCTATTTTTCTTCTTGCCATTAAAAAAATTTGTAGGTAAGTTACACAGGACTGAAACTCCAACGGTACTGAATCTGTTACTTAATCAATCTCAAGTTCTGTCTGAACTATAACTCTGTTATGAGAATGTGATCACAGTTATGAGCACTAACTTAGAGACTCGTATTGTGCTTCTTGAGGAGGTATGCTGAACATCAAAACCAACAACTGAATATGACACAACAAACCCCTTGTCAGGTCTATACTTTCCATTCTTTTTATAGTTTTTATGTCTCTACTAAATGTCTTGTTCCTTTCTTTTCTGTATTTGACCACAGTAACCATAGTTGTTTGTGTTAGCGCGATCTTGCATCTTGACATGTCTGGCTATTTTTCATTATGTGCTGAACCTTAATGAATTGTTTTTGGAAGTGATCTGAGTCCTAGAATGATGTTCTCTCCTCAGCAGAACATCTATGTCTGCTTCCAGCAGGCACGTAGGTGTACTAGCCACCTGCAACCTCTCAGTCCAGGCTAGAGACTCAGTGGACTTGAAGCTGAGCGTCAGCAACTGTGAATGGGACTCTCTCAGTTCATTCTGACTCCAAGGCAAAAGGGTCTGCACAGACTGCAGGCACTCACAGGCCCCCTCTGCAGGGAGGCCCTCTTCTCCAGGTCCTACTCCTATGGGTTCATGAAGCTACTGAAAGCCTATCACTTTCTTTGATACTCTCTCTGGAAACAGTGAACACCTAGGGGGAAAAGCAGCCCCCAAAGTCCGGTTCCCTCTTACTGGGCCTCTTTGGCATCCTGTTCTGGTAAACTTCTCTATCTTTATCCTGTGCCTCCAAGCAGACTTAAAAAAAATTGTCTAGCTTTTATAGTTGGCTCCAGTAGAAGTGCTGGTCTTAATCCCCTAGGCTGTTGTTTCCTCAAAAGTAAACCAATGTCATGGGAAGATTTCTTTCTCTTAAAGACAAGTATTCTAGTGCTGGGTATTATTGTCCAGAAAGGTAAAGTTTCATAAGTTTCCCCTTTACCTGCAATTGCCTCAATACTTGGAATTGCAATGGTACTGTAAGTACTGATTCTCTTACAGGACCAGGTATGAACCAAGGAGTCTTCTGTATTTTCCAGTCTCGAAATAGAATCAGTAAAAAAAGAGCCCCATTTTTTAGATAAGGTATTTAGAGGTTTTGCCTTTGATCCCTGAAACAAGAGAACAGAGTAATTAAAACTGTGATTAATTAATGTTCAATCTCAAGTTTTTT
Organism: Tarsius wallacei; assembly: GCA_963574415.1. Classification (NCBI taxonomy): domain Eukaryota; kingdom Metazoa; phylum Chordata; class Mammalia; order Primates; family Tarsiidae; genus Tarsius; species Tarsius wallacei. Next base: position 12,562 of record CAUYQG010038245.1, on the reverse strand, counting down.
CATCCTTAAGTAAATCAAAATAGAAAAACCCTGTAGGAATCTACAAATAGGCTTTGGGCACACATTACATTTTTGGAAAAGGAATATTACCTTTTTATTATGAAGTGTCTTTTATTTTAAACTGGGACTTGATTTTTATATGGTCAATTCATTCTTATCTGAAAACTACCCCCAAACACAGCAATCTAGAAAGATAATATTTTCTACAATAGAAATAACTAATTATTATTACTATTGTTATTATTATTATTATTACATAAAGAGCAGTTAAAAAACTACTTGGTCTAAATTTATTTGGTATCTAATTTTTTTAGATGGGAATGAGAACAGAATTATTTATTGCTTTCAGTGTTCACAGAATATGAAGGCAATAAATTGATCCGAAGTTTCAAATTGCTCTTTTTTTTTTTTTTTAACATGATGGCATTCAGCCTGTCCAGGATAATGCTGATGTCAAGTATGAGGACACTTTGGCTTCTAGACATGTACACTTTTTCCTCCAGGACAGGGTTGACGGGACCTTACCTCATACTTCCCTTTCTTCTCTAGTGGCTCTGACCCCTCGGGTCTCCGACCCCTCATGCCCTCATCACCACTCAGCTCTTCCAGGATCAGGACTGTCTCCCAGTTACTATAATGACGAGCTGGGAAAATGTCCGAATGCATGCTGTCACCAAAGTAAACCACCTGCAAGCAGACAGCAAATTCAGTCTGAGGCATGGAAGTGTGAGAGAGAATGGCGTTCATGTCACGGAAACAGAAGGAAATCTCCAACAGGCATCAGAGTCTGATAACTGCAAGCTGCAAGAGCTTCTTAGACCCCCTTGAAGAGCTGCACAGTGCCCATCAGATAATTCTGTATGATTCACCAGGACCCAGGCTTGTGTTAAGAAGTCATAGGATACATTGGCAGGTAGAAGAAAGCAGGAGATGAAACAAATGACTTACTCAATTTTCCTAAAGAAGTGAACCTATCTATTTACAGACATGTTTATAGAGAATCCACCCCTAAAGCTGGAGGGCTGGTGAAATCAGAGATGACTTGTTATAGGAGGCTCTTAGTTATCGGGAATACATTTCACAACACTTATCAAGAGTTTCTGGGCCCAACCCCAGATCTGCTGAAGCAACAACTGAGAGTGGGTCAGGCCTGTGGGATCTGGGTGCTCTCTGGGCTCTGAGGCAAAAACCCATTGACTTAGTCCATATCCCTCAATTTTACATGTGAGACTGTGAGAACCAGAGCCTCCAAGTCAAGGGCTCCATCCCCTACACCTGCAGGGGCCCAGGGACCTGTGGAACCCACTGGGCCGGGCTCAGCCACCCAACGATCTCTGCTCACAGGGATTCTGGTGAATATTTTTTAGAAGAAAAAACTCAGCTGTTAGAAATGCAGCAATGTCCAATGACAACAATGTGGAAGTGTTGACAAAAGTGTGGATCGTTAGGCTACTCTGAAGCATAATTTCAAGCATTGTGTGTTTTACATATAAAGACTTTTTTGATAAACTGTTGTCTGGATTTCATTCCTCAGGCACCCCACTCCTCTGGTGTGCCCTTAAGGCTGTGGCACCTGCTTGGAATCTTCTCTGACAAAGGACAGGCTTGTTTAAGCAGAAGAGAGAGGTGTGACAGGCAGTGGTAGGTGGTTCCCGCACTGAGGACTGTAGTTTCAGTTTGCAACTGCCTATGTCTGCAAAGGCGTCGAGGGCGCCACCTCAGTCAGAATGTACCTGGGGCTCCGGTTTGCTGGTCATTTTCTTCAGAAGTTCATAGAGGTGCACAGCATTCCCTTGGGAGTACCAGCCAGGCTTATCCAGAGAGGGCAGCGCCTCCTGCTCCTCATCATTCTCTGAAAAGAAGGGTTGACATCACACACTCTTTAACTAAAGGAGTGTTCAGTTGGGCAGACCACACTGGAGCACAGTGGCAGGAGAGGTACAAGGAGGGATAGGTGGGGAGGGAGTTGGCATCCAGAGAGCACCTAAGCACTGTGAACACTCCATGGGTGTATATTGTATGTTTTTTTAACCCCATGGCCCTCTTCACTGGGGAAAACAAGGTTCAGGGAAGTTACTTTGCCAGCAATCTCCAAGCTGGTAAATGACTTATTCAGCATTAGACAGACTCTGCTTGACATGACACCGCTGCCTTCACTAAACGTTTACTAAACAAACTGCATAATGGAAGCCATCAGGTCCTATTTTTTGGAGTTGGGCTTGGGGAAACAGGTTTTTCAGTGGACTGTCAAGTTCAGGCTTCAACTTTGCATCCTGGGTGCCTCTAATGCATGACTCTGTCCCAGCCTGGGGAGTAAAGGACTCTCTTCTGTCAAAGCACAAGGCTGTGGCCAGTCCAGGTGGACCCTCCCAGCACACTGCTCACCCATGCCTGTTATGCAGGGCTGGTGAAGGCGGTACATGTCTTTCCACGCTGGATCTTGCCATAGTTACATGCCTGACAACAGGCTGAAAGCTGAAGATATCTGCCTGCTAGCAAGGTGATGAGGGAAGACTGAGCAGGTTCTTATGAAAGGGGTGATACTCTGGCACAGACCCTGGTAGCTGCTGGTACAGCTTTGGAAACATTAAAGGATTTCAGATTTTAAAAAGGTTTCTAAGAAAGGGATTGGCAGTAGTAGGAAACTGCCAGGGGAGAGGGGGTGGGATTGACAGTTGAGGGAAACTGTCAGGGAAGGGAGGAGCACACCTCATCAACAAGGCTACCTGCGAAATGAACATTTGTATACCTAACCCTGAACTGTACCCCACATCTTTAAAATAAATAAATAAATAAATAAATAAATAAATGAATAAAGGTTTCTTCTCCTCCTTTTTTGGTCCTCTCTGATGTACCTCTAAGAATCTTAATACGATACAGTACTATGCTGGACACAGAGGTAGAAGGAGAAGGGCCCTCTTTAAGGGAACAACTGGCACTATTAGTACCTTTAACTAAAATCTAATTTCCCCAAAGGAAACTCAATCTCTAGTTTATAACATAAAACACCTTGCATATGGTACTGGAGAAATTAAGACTTACAAATAATTGAAATTAACTATAATTGAAATGAAATGTAATTGTCAGTCCTACATAAAAAATGAGTCAAATATATCACAATAATATGAGACGAATTTCTATGTAAACTTGGATCTTTTGAACAAACAATTCTAAAAACACATTTACAGATAATTAAAGTCACATCATAGAACTTGCAGCTTATGGTCAAGAAATATTTATGCATATCTTGCTGACACTGCAGCACCATTTTTAAATTCTGCAAAATCAAATGAAAATTTCACTATTCATTAAATAACAGGTCATAAGCCAAATCATGTATTAGCCTAATATTAAAAGGGTCTAAGAAGATTAAGCAAATTCCTGGAGAAACACAGTAAAAAGTGATCACATCTCATGACTGTTTATCTGTCTTTATTTATTTACTGGAATATCTTACATGTAAATAATGTGGGTTTGATGGCAAGTAGAAGAATAATTTACAGAGATATTTTTGAAAACAGATTTACATTTGACATGTAGATGCCCACTTTGCAAGGATAGTGGGAAGATAATCTTTTTGCTGCTTATTAAAGATTTTAAAAACCTGGCCAGGCACGGTGGTTCATATCCTAGCATTTTGGGAGGCCAAGAAGAAAGGATTACTTAAGACCAGGAGTTTGGGGCTACAGTGAGTCATGTCCTTCCCTCTACATTGGAAGTTGCCTTAAAGAATAACTAATCCCTGAGGGTAGCTTCAGTGGTTCTAGAAAACTGTGGGACTTAGTCAGGAGAGAGAGAGCCCCCCAGGACTGTGGAAGCAACAGAGTTGTGGTGAACTGCAGTCTAGAGAAACAAATCAGTGGAGCTTCAAGCACGATAGTATAAATTCAGATTTGCCGTGGACCATGTAGACAGGGTTCCGCACTTCTCTGGGGCCACAGGAAGCCAGATGTGTTGGAGGCTATGTAGACAGGGCCCTGCACTTCTCTCAAGGGCTACAGGAAACAGCCACATAAGCTTCTATGTTCATAACACGCTGAAAATTATCCCACAAGAAGTACACTGAGGATGCTGATTTTAAAAGGTTTAATTTAAAAATATTAGTATAGAAAAACTAAAAGAGGACACAAATGATAGATGGTAATCATAATCTGTTTCCAGTTTCAAATGGGGATAATAGCAAGGTTTACCTCACAGAGTGGTGTGTAAATAAATTAATATAAAGACAAAGCATATGGATCAGCATGTGCCACACCGTGTTTTAAGAAGTCTTAGCTGTAATCCCTTCAATTTATGCTAAAGAAACTTATATGAAAAAGGTGAGGAATTTGTCCAAGGTCACCTAATTGGCATCATCAGAGCCAGGCTGAAAACGCGCCTTGCTCCTCACAGGACTTCAAACTGGAGTAGAAGACAGACAGGAAGATGCCAGCCCCAGAGGGCATTTCTAAATTTGGATTCCTGGGCCTGAATGTGGCTCATGTATCGCCATACGCAAGAAACAGCTAGAGCACAGGAGATGTTTCATCGGGTAGCCCATGGGCATCCCTAATGGAGCCCCATCCCACTCCCCATGACATCTTTATATCATGCCCACATTCAGTGCTGTTTAGTTTTTTTGTTTTTGCTTAGTCTTTCATTTACATAAAAAACAGGTCAGCAAAGGGTAAAGGAAATAAGGGAACTTTAGAATGTGCTTTAAACTTAATAAGCTTAATGTTATTTCTCAGTGGCTCTCAAATTCATTGATAAACAGCCCTATCTCAAGAAAAAGCAAAATTGTATTACTTTCTTAAAAGTCAACTGTCACAGCTTTAATTTAATGCATTAATTGAAGAAATCTATGAAAATATATTAGGAGACTTTTCTATACCAAAGTTCTTTATGATGCTCTAATTATTTCTCAGACCCTTCAACCTAATGACTAATAGATGTTTGGGTTACAAAATAACTATAAGGGGGAAAACTCACATGTGCTTCTTTGGCCTACAAATCAGCAACACATGGATTCAATGATGTTAAGAAGGGACTGAGGGTTGGACAAAGAAATGGAGGAGCCATTCATTTAGGCATATAGTGAATTAAACTAAAACTGTTTTGAAAACCTGTTATGGTTGAGGTGTTTCTACAAAATTCATATGTTGAAATCCTAGCCCCCAAAATCTCAAAATGTGACTGTACTTAGTGGTAGGGCCTTTAAGGAGTTAAATTAAATTGAGGTTCTTAAAGTAGGCCCTAATCAAATATAGCGTCCTCAAAAGAGGAGATTAGAAAACACACGCACACAGAGGAAGGGCTACGGGAAGACACAGGAAGCAGACAGCCATCCAAAAATCAAGAGGCCTCACGAGAAACCAATCTTGCTGACACTTTGGTCTCAGATGTCATTGCCTGTGGAGCTGTAAGAAAATAAACTTCTGTTGTTTCAGCTATCCAGTTTGTGGTATTTTGTTATGGCAGCCCTAGCAAACTAATACACACAAATCTCTCCCTTTAAAATGCATATATCAGCATAATCTGCTCATGCTTCTGCAACTTGCTATTTTTAAAAACCATTTTATAGAGAGTACATCGTGATCTGCCTCTTTTAAAAATAGACACATTCTAGTATATGTTCCTTAATTTATTAAATAGTCCTCTACTGATAGATAATGAGGTTGTAGCCAATCTCTTCTTGTTACAAGGAAAAAGATACAAACATGAGAGGAGCCTGGTGGGATTAAACAGAATCTGAGCTGGAAACACAACTGCTTTTCTTACTTTTCTTGTCTCACTCCTTATTTCTCCTATATTTCACAGACTGTTTAGGGCAGTAGGGATATAGTAGTTATTGGGATGACCCACATTCCTGCTTGCAGGATGCTCATATTCCAGGGGCAATCTCTGACTTATTAGAGATTACTAAACAGTGAATTATGATTAAAATATATTTATAATTCTTCTTATTTCTAGGAGTCATTCCTACATACAGGTGAATTTGACTGGAAAGTTCTTCTTTACTTGTATAAGTCTCTTCCCCAGCTCTGAGCTAGAAAGTTTTTCTCCTAACTGCACATTTTCATACACACTTTTTCTGTTTTTTGGCATGACTAGTAAGTCATTTTTCAAGTAAAATACCTGTTTATGCTGGGGGCTATAAGAGGGACATCACACTACTGAAGAAAATAAATAACTTATCAGTGAGCTGGAGGAAATTTAATAGAATAAGCAGCGTTGTTCTTACCCTTGTCTACTTTGGTTTTGGAGGTTTACTATTCGTTCATAATTCATTAACAACCAACAGCAGTTAATTCCTTCAAAGTCTTTCCCTTTGGTTTAAACGGGCTTAATTACCGCTATGATTTGCATTTTCTTTTCTCTCTCTCTCTTTTTTTTTTTTTTTTTGTCTGTTTGGTTTCTAGGTGGAAGGGGAGTGACAGGCTTTCAGGACACAGCACGGAGCTCCCTGGTGTGGAGAAGGAGGCAGGAAGGAGGTCTCCGACACGGTGGGGGAGTCAGTGCGCTGGTGACTGCAGAGGCCAAGGGGCCCGCAGGGAGGAGTTGGAGCAAGGCTCTCACAATGGGGCAGGGGCGGAAGTGAGCTGGGGCGCTGGTGACACAGCAGTGAGCAGGACAAATGGTCCTCTCCCCAGAGACAATCCCGCAAGGCAGAGGGCCCCACCCCAGCCCAGACGGGATTGGGAGGCGCAATGCGCGCCATGGAGAAAGGGAGGCCGCAAGTTCTGCCTGGAAGGTGCCTCTCGCCTCCACACCATCCCTAGGGTCAGCAGGAATCAGGTCTGCCCCACTGGTGCTGGCATCGCCATCGCTCCCTCGCTACCATGGCAACCACTGACGTCAACCTGCGCCACTTGCCGAGAACACGCTGCACCCGTTGATTGGCTCCTTGCAGGTGCTGAGGATGCACTGCACCTGCTGGTTGGCTGTCTGCAATCAAGGAAGTTGCACTGCGCCCGTTGAATGGCTTGTTGAAGGCGCTTAAGTCGCGCTGCGCCCACTGATTGGCTCGCTGTCCCTGGAGCCCCAGCAAGCTCTCTTGCCTTAATTCCATTCCCTTGACTTTAACCAAATGGAGCAAAGGCTTAGTTTACATATACCGCTGGAGGTCACAGCTGCGGGCTGATGACCTGCTTTGCATAGTAATGTTAACTGCTATGAAGGATAGCTTGAGTGCTACAAGGCTGGATGGAGACAGGGTGATCAGCCATCAAGTATAACCCACATCTGGGAATAACCCAGATGATGTGCTAGTACCGATATGTATAAGGGGCGACTAGGATTGTGGTAGGAATGCAGTGGGGACAACACTGAGAAAACGGAAGGGCAGCTTAGTGTGAAGGGGACAGAGAGACTGAGGGCAGCTGATTTTCTTGGCTTGGTTCATATCCGTGGGTGAAGAAGTTGCTGCTGGAATTGTGGAGTATGAGAAGGGGGGGGGGACTTGATGATCTGTCAGCACATCACATTTCATGAGACTCTGAGGCTGTGGGGGAAGAGTTTAGAAGATGGAAACAGGCTTCTGAAGGTCTGAAAACATGAAGCCCAGAGATAAGAAAATGGAATTGGCAGTTAAAGCTACCACGGGGTAGAGAGCTGAAGGCCAACGGAGAAGAAAGGAGAGCCAGATACAGAACACTGGGGCTATCATCGCTTCTAGAGAAAGGTGAAGGGAAGCTGGCAGCGGAGGCGGAGATAAAGCAGTCAAGAAGCTGCACAGAAGCAAAATGAACACTGTCACCGAACATCATCCACTGGAGATTTTAAATACCAGCAGTGCAACCCTCCAATACTAGTCCTGTCATCAATAAGGGTGCCTGGATGTGACTCCAAAATCACAGGCAATAAAGACAAAAACAAATGAAAGTACATCATACTAAAAACCTATTCAAAGAAAATAATCAACAAAGTGAAGAGATAATCTGTAGAATGGGAGAAAATATTTGCTAACCATACATCTGGTAAGAGGTAATATGCAAAATATATAAGGAACTCAACTCAATGGTAAAAAAACAAATGACCCATATGACCTCGGTTCTATCTGTAATGCAAAAAAGTCAGACTCACAGAAACTTTTACTAAAATGGTGGTTACCAGAGGCTGCGGGTAGGAGACATGGAGGGAAGCTGGCAGAAGGACACAACATTTCAGCTAGACAGGAGGAAGAAGTGCAAGAGACCTGCAGTACCTAACACTGAGGACAGTTTAGAATAATGTATATTTGAAAGCTGCTAAGAGTGCAGACTGTAAGTGTTCTTACAACAGGAAAAATGATAATGATAAGTGAAGTCATGCATATTTAAATAGCTTCATTTAGCCGTCTACCATGTATACATACATGAAAATATCATGCTGTACACCATAAATATTCATAATTTTTACTGCCAATTAACAAATAAAATAAAAATTATAGTTAAAGAAAATGGAATTAAAAATAAAACTAAGTTTTTATAGAACTCAAAATGAAAAACAATTTTTAATATATTTGTTATCGGAATGTTTATTTTTTAAATTTAGACTTAAAACATTTTCATACTATAATTTCAACCAAGAAGACAAGAAGACTCTTAAGTCTTCTGATGACTATATTTGAAAATGTAGTTTTAGATAATCATCATTAGTATGTCAGCCCTAAAATCCAAGTTAACACTGTACAAGGAGAAAATACTGCACAGAAGTCTTAAGAAAATAGGTACTTCTATTCAATCCAGTCAGCTGGGTAAAAAGAAAATAATAGGTACGTCTAAAAAGTAATAGTTTTTAAACAGTTTACCCCTTTATCTCAGGATAACCCTCAATTAAATCGAGAAATATTGCAAAAAGTGCAGGAACTTGTCAGTGTAAGTTAATGAATATATAATCTCCAATATGCTAATAAAAAGGCTGGTATATTTTTAATGTGCATTGTTTTCTATTTCTGGCATATGTGTGTGTGAAATTTTAATAAATTTTATGAAATGGCATAAATACTACTATAGGTACAGATTTTTTTGCAGCAAAATATGAAAACTCTGCAGATAAGATTAAACATTTATTAATTACATAGTTATATATTTAAATATAAGTTTGTAAAGGGGGAAAATACATTTTTTTCCAGTTTAATAACAAAGAGTATTATTTGAATCACCATGGGTCCCTTGGGGCCTGTCTGAAAGTCACCTCACCTGATCTTTTTGGACAGACTTGCCTTGGCCATCTCCATAAGGTGGACTGCCTGGTTTACTATACCTCATCAAGCAGTTATGACCTTCACAGCTAGGAATCCCTCGATGACATACTTATACATCTGTCCAGTTCACTGAGGCTCCCTGGTTCCTAGAACCTGCTATGCTGAACCTAACTTGGATTTCACTGTTCACACGCCCATCACTGGTAGAATACCATCGGGTGCCTAGCACAGACTCAGACTTTAAACAGCACAATGTGGAAGTTCAAAGTAAATAATACTGTATTACCAAATTAAATACATGTATTGGAAGTATATGATTCATGTGAACACTTTTGAAGAAGTTTAAATTTCCTTCCAAAACAGGGTAGTGTGTGGCCATGGGAAAGTTAGAAGAAATATATATTAAATACCATTCCAAGCTGGCCCAGGTTGTTTATAAAATGAGAAGCACCTGAGCCAACAGTAAAAGAAATTACAGAGCATGTATTACAGTGGATGCTTATATGTATTATGCACATTACATTATATATAAATGTTAATTTTTTATCATTCTTTTTAAAGCACAGATCTCTACATAGATCTATGAACCATATTTGTCAATGACCCTGCATACAGTTATAACCATTCATATTTCACCATTCATATTTCACTGATTCCTGAGGTTATTTAGTTGTTTACCCTCTAAGAGAACTTCTAAATGGTCCTCAAATGTTAACATATCACTGAGCTTATGTGACATCTACTTAAATGGAAATAAAAGACATGATAGGTATCAAGAACTAAACTCACTGCCTTCCTTGCCTCCAAGCTTGTAACTCCTCTATTCCTGTCCAGACCCTGCCTTTTACTCATGTAGTGTTTTTTCAAGAAGCTCTCAGAGAGCACCTGCCGTGAGCACGTCACTGTGCCATGCCATTTCTTCTCATCTGCACAGCCTGCTTGCTCCTTACCCCAGCCCCTCCCCACCATCCTCTTCTGTGTGAGCGGCCACTGTCCCCATGCCCCTTGCAGGCCTTGCCTGCTCCCTGCAGACAGCACTGCTTCATTTGTTAGGGTCCTCATGTGTTCGGCCGGCACTTTGGTTCTAGAAAATAACCCAACTGACTTACTACAGCTCATTCATCCTCAAATACTTATTGAGACATTTATTTAGGATCTAAAAGCTAAGGTAAAGGCCACCTCCTTTGCTTTTGAAGTCGGGGGGGGCACTGAGATACAAACAAAAAATTATGATGATATGTGGTAGTAGAGTAAAATTTAATACAAATAGGTTTATTATTTTCTTTCTCCCCCATGAGAAGAAAGACAACATGGTATTGTATCTAACACAGCGCTTTGCACACAGTTGTTAGTCAACAAACAAACAGAAAAAAGAGAAACCAAATATAACTTACTGAGTGTCCGGAAGGGCCTCTGACTTGGTGGATGGGAGAAGAAACCAGGCTTCAATGCGTTTGTGACCACAATGTCAAAAAGGTCTGTAAAATCATTCCTAAAAGGCAGCAAAGTTTTTCATAAATTTATTTTGAGGCACTGGCAAGGGCCCATATAAAATCTTTGCCCATCTATTTTATCAGAAAAGCATCTCTTATCTTTTGATTCCCTGTTTTGTATCTTTTGATTCCCTGCTTTGTAATCTTATCCATTTTCGGGTGAATACTACCCTGGGAAAGGAGGTGGCTGAGAACTAGTTTTCCTGACAACTCATCAAAGTACAAACTTAACTGGGGGAAAAAGCAGCACTTTCACTCTAGGTACCAAGCTGGCTTTTCACATGAGGGTAATAGTCACCATGGTGAGGTCAATGGTTTTTCTAACAGCTAGAAATACTTAGAGGCTATGTCTTCAAACGTGACAACTGAAATTTGAATCTGTTAGTTTGAAGAGTTAAATAATTTGTGTGTTCCATGGTCCTACAGAAAGCAGCATTATAGAAAGTCAGGTGACATCTTTCACACAGTAATCAAGATGTACAGAGGATACTTTATGTTGAAAAATCAGTGTAGCCTTATAATGTGGCAATTGTTAGATTACAACAATTAATAATTTTTAACGTACACTTAGGATTATATTAGGGATTATGTGGGATAGCCAGCAGAAAGTAGCCCTTCTTTCTGAGGGACTCACTATCACACGGGGGTATTTTTACAAATCAAAATCTCAATAAATAGAAATTAAGAAGGGAAGGAAGGCTCTTGTTATCTAGCAGATGGGAAAGTATGGAAGCTCCTGAGAGTTTATCCAGAAGCATGGTCCTCAGTAGCGCAGCACACACCTCCATGAGAGACGCCTTCCATGGTGCCCAGGGCTCCGGCCTTAATTTGCTTCAAGGATCCCAAGTTTAAGTACTTTTCAGAAAGCAGATAATCCTCTCATTGATAGTAGGTATATCACAGAGCAAACTAAGGCCACACACACCACAGAACGTAGATGCCATGAGACTGCAAGAGTTGGTGGAAGGCAGTTTGTTCCATACTCAAGACCACTTGGTATCTGCTGGAATCTGGGGAAATGTCTGAGGAAAGCCAACAGCCCCTGGGGCTGCCCCGCCCATGGACGCTTCCTGGTAGGTAGTAGTCACACACTGTCACTTAGCCCCTCTGTGCAGTACTTCAGCTGTATGCCATTTAACATACCCTCATACCTGGAAGGTATCATTATGCCACTTTTGAGGTGACTGAACTGAGGCTTAAAGAGGTTATAAAATCGGCCCCAGGTAAGAACAGAGCTTGAACTCAAGACCACCTTATTTTAAGGTTCTGCCTTGATTTTCAGGGGTATCTGTCTCATCCTGGTTGTGCTGAACAGTAAAGAACGTGGCTCCACACAGAAATGCCAGAGGCGCTGTACTTTGAGTGTCTGTCAGGGAGAGTAGTCTACACTCAGTGTCCCTCCAGAATTATCCAAAGCTAGGAAACGAAATTCATGGAAGATGGAAAGGTATGCAGTCTGACCATCTACCCGGACACCTAAAGCCTGGACTGTCAGTGAGATATGAGCACCCCGGTCCCCAGGGACATTGCTTTGCTAAAATGTACTTGGGGCAGGTTGCTGTCAATCAGCATGGTTAATATAAAGATATAGTCATGGCCAGCCCTTTGAAAAAGTGCTTGTCTAATTTGCTATGAGCATTTTATAAGATAATGAAAATAGAATGACTCATCACTTACCCAAGGATATATTCACAGAGAAGTCTACAGTAGTCGCTGTGGGAACTGGTGATTAGCACAAGAATTTTCCCAGCATCCTTTAGCTGCCGAAGCCACTTTTTTACAGATTCAGGACAACTGTGTAAATATCTGCCTGGATCTCTTTTTATTTTATCTATAGCTTTGAAAGAGAGTAACTTGTCTGAAAATACAGAGTCAAACAGTTTTTAAAAAGAAAAATCTCTAG
>CAUYQG010038244.1:46-20699 GCA_963574415.1 Tarsius wallacei | reverse complement strand
GCATCTGTGTAAAGTGCCTGGAATCTAGGTAGCTTTTGCTATTATTTCTTCATTGTACTAATAGCCAGAGGCTGGATCTGTGAGCCACAGTATTCGCCCAATAAATTTCTTTTGTGTTCTATTTAGCTTGCAGCAGATTTTGTTGCTTGATTCCAAGAACCCTGAGTCCTCACAGCTTTGTATTTTATTTTATTTTTAATTTTTTGTATTTCAATACTTTTAAGCATACAAGTGTATTTTGATTAGATGGATATATTGTATAATGGCAAAGAAGTCTGGGCTTTAAGTATATTTATCACCCTCACTAATGCACATTATACCCGAAAAGTAATTTTTCATTGCTCACCCCTTTTCCTTTTTAGTCTCTAAGAAATAAGAGACTAACTTCATTAGAGGCTAATGTCTTAGTCTCAAATGTCCATTTTGACATTCTATATGCCTCTGTAGACCCATATCTTAGCCCCACTTATAAGTGAGAACATACAGTGTTTTGTTTTCTATTCCTGCAGTACTTCGCTGAAGATGATAGTTTCCAGTTCCATCCAAGTTGCTACAAAAGACATTGTGTCATTCTTTTTTTATGGCCGAAACTATTCCATTCCATTTTATGCCTGAAACTATTCCATACACACCACATTTTCTTTGTCCACTGATCAGTTGGTGGGCATTTAGGTTGATTCCACATCTTTGCAATTGTGAATTATGCTGAAAAGAATATGTGAGTGCAGTTGCCTTTTATTAAAAGTATATTTTATTATAAACATGTGAGGTACAAATCAGGATTAGTTACAGAAGCAGGCTTCATGAAGGTGAAGTTTGGACTTCCAGCTGGTCCTCATTTCCCCTGGTTTAGGACCAGGTACCCTTTGTGATGCTATGTGCTCCCTCCCTCCCTCCCCTGGCAGTGTCCGTCAACTGCCAATCCCTCCCTTGTGCCATTGAGTTCTTTGTAGATCCGGGATGTTAGACACTTGTGAGGTACATAATAAGAAAATATATTTCCCTATTCTATGGGCTGTGTCCCCACTTCCTTGAGGGTTTCTTTTGCTGTGCAAAAGCTTTTCAGTAGCTGGGCATGGTGGCTCACACCTGTAATCCCAACACGTTCAGAGGCGGAGGTGAAATGATTGACTGAGTCCAGGGGTTCAAGACCAGTCTGGGCAACTTGGCAAGATCTCGTCTCTACAATAAATCAAAATATAGAGCCAGGCATGATGGTTTACACCTGTAGTTCCAGCTACTTGGAAGGCTGAGGCAGAAGGATCTCATGAGCCCAGTAGTTTGAGGTTTCAGTGGCCGTGAGTGTGCCACTGCACTCCAGCCTGGGTGACAGACTGAGACTCCCACTCAAAAAAAAGAAAGAAAGAAAAAAAAAAGAAAGCTTTTCAGTTTGATGAGGTGCTAGCTAAATAGAACACAAAAGAAACTTATTGGGCGAATACTGTGGCTCACAGATCCAGCCTCTGGCTATTAGTACAATGAAGAAATAATAGCAAAAGCTACCTAGATTCCAGGCACTTTACACAGATGCTGGCTCCCTCCCACAATCTATATGTTTCCTCTGGAGTAAGAGCTATCGTGCGGAGGAGGGCTAAGAAATCACTAGATCTCCTGCCGCCCCCACTCCTCCCTAACAAGATACTATGGCAATATCACACACCTGTGGAAACATCAGAAATTCGATGCCACCAACAAAGTATTAAAAGATGCAGAGGTAGTAATTTGTATCTCATTCCCATTCCATTTCTAGCCAGGGCAAGAGATGAATGGACCTTGGAGCACGAATGTGGATGATCACAAATACAGTCAGGTGGTGCGCCACAGCAGTTGTTGTCGCAAATGTGACCTCCTTCCTGGAGTAAATCAATATTCTTTTCTACATTCCAGCAATCAGAGAACACAAAAGGCACTTTGCTTTCCTTAGCATAAAAATTTCTACGCACTGACTATATTCTACATAGAGACAGATCATATTTCCAAGTCCGAGCTCTAGTTGAGTCACTGGCGATTTTAACTGCACCACCATTCAGTGGGAATTAATCTAGTCTGCTCTGTTGATGACGTCATGTGGATAGGACCTAGAGGAGAGGACGCAGCAGGTTCCCTAGATACTTAGAAAGCCTCATGAGGCTCCAGAGACTTTGACTTAAATCCTTTGAAGTCACAGAAGCCTGCCACCCCTGTGAATCTGGTGGGGGTCCAGTGACTTGAGGCATGCCAAGATATTTTCTCCAGTGTGGAGGCCAAGTTGCTTCAGTTTTCATCCACTACCAGCAATGAAGCACAGTGCTTGGTGGGCCAGTTTGGATGTTGAAGATAACATTTGCTACATTTCAGTGTCCTGCTCCAACCCATTTTTCAGGTGACGAGAAAAACGGCCAGTATTCAGTGGGGCCCAGGGTAAATGAAGGCTCTCTCACGGCGAACTCAAACTGCAGTCCACGCAGATCTGCCACCAAGCCCTTCGGATCCAGGGAGTCCAGTGGCACTTGAAAGTGTCTGTAACAGATCACGATGCCATGTGGAGTCTGCAGTAATCCCTAGTGAGAGAAACACGTCAGCGGGCCCTAGGGTTGGAGTGAATCCATGCCTTCATTCACAAGTAACTATTGTCTTTTTCAGAAACTGCCCCTAGTTTGCTACCGGTCCTGGGAGAGACTGACCATGAGAGACCAGATGATCACGTGGCCTGAGATGGCAATCATGAACTGGATGTCGACTAACCCACTAAGCCATAAAGTCTAGCGTAACCATTTAGAGCTCCATCACCAAAGGGAAGCGATATATACAAGATTGGGCTTTTATTCCTCCCCATGCTGCCACCTGTTCCTCAACCCACACGTGTGGGTTCATTGGAGTTTCTGGTGACTTGGTGACTGGGGAGGAAAATTCCATAGCCTGGTTGAAAGAAGGGCTCTACAGGATGTGTCGGAATCACGTGGAAATAGACTGCGGTGATATTTCAGTCCCAATCAGATGTGGCCCTGAAGTACAGTGGGGAAAAGGAGATCCTCATAGTGAGCAGTGAAAGGACAGACCGAGAGCAGGGAAGCCATTTTTTATCTTGTTCTTAAGCCCTAACACAATGATGAGAAAGTGGAGGCTATGTTTTGGAGAAATGCATACTTTAGGTAAAGATTAAGTTTGCCGACTTGGTCTTTTCAGAAACCCAGACTTCCTGGTGCCAGGAATCAGAGGTGGCTAATGGCTTTTGTCAGCGGGGCCCTGCAGAAGTGGCAGTCAAGCTTGCCTAGAGTAAAGGGAGTTTACAAGGCCTAAGACATCATGCATTAGGCAAAAGTTATGCAAATCACAAAACTTGTGATTACAAAAGCTATGCAGATCGCAGGACATGTGACTGCTCAGAGGGGGGAGCGATTGGGTGCTGTCTACAGGGAAGTCAAGGATTCCCCAAAGCTGCCTGCTGGGAATGCACAGGAGATAAGGGGAAGTGCACCCTCCATTAGCTCTAAGGACTGTTATTCCGGACTGTACAGGAGCACTGGGATCCTTATCGCGCCCTTCTCTAGGGGTTGTGATAATGTGGGTCACATTAGTGGATCTCTGTGTCACAGGGTCTCCAAGACATTCGCAGATGGTCCATAAGGAAGTCACGGCAGTCACACCTACCTGATCGCAACACTTCCAAGGGAAAGGATTTAAGCTGGGACTGGGGGTGGGGGGCTACGGCGCCACACTCACCTAGATTGTAGGCCTGCTTCCTGTCTGTAGGAAGTGAACGTTTCTTAAACAAATCTTTTCTTCTTTCACCTCTTTGTGTGTTGCAGTTCTTTGCATTACTCGGATCTCTGGTCACCAGCGCGCACCTCCGGCCCGCCGGCTCTGGGGGCGCTGCGCCCCTCTCGCCCATCCACCCATCCACCCTCACCCTATCCGTACCCTAACAAACAGAACATCGATAAATACATCTCACTGTCCCTTTTCCCAAGGAGCACCCAGGCCTGAAGCCAAGATCTACACCGTTGTATGGGCCGTGGTTAATGATTGAGCTGGATGATCAGGGACTCAGAAGGGATAGGACTGGCAGACCGATGATAAGGTTTGAGGAGGAGGTATGTGGATGGATCTCTCAGACCAGGCCCAGAATGTGAGAATTATTTGTGTCCCATGTGAATGCTCGCCAAAGGGCCGCCGCGGTGAAAGAGGTTCCCGATAATTCGTGATGTAGAGGGGACTCTCTGTGAAAGCCACCCAGCCTCTTACGCGGTGTTGGATGCGCACAGCAGTGATCACTTGGACAGACAGATCTCCTTTGGCACATAATCCAATCCAGAGGTTCCCTGGAAGGGTGTTTTGCAAACTTTTGGGACAGAAACCCCAGAAAGACATGTATTTTGTATCGTGTCCTGGAGAACACAAGCGTGCATGCACACATGAATATAAGCACACACGCATATGTAAGTGAAATAAAATTCTCATGAAACAATACTTACCCCAGGTACATGCAACGCAATCTGATATTTCCTATTCTATTTTCTTCCAGTGCACTTGTTTATGTAGTCACAATCCACAAAATTAATTTCACGGCACATTCACTGCAGTGTCATAGCCAGCCATTGAAAAATGTTGTTCCATGATATACATCTAAAAGCGGAATTCCAGGATCATAGATTATGAGCATCTTTCGTTTGATTGACTCACATTTTTCCAAATGCCTATCTAAATTCTACTCTCTGAAATGATTGTGCCCTCACGTCACCTTCTTGTTAACACTTGGTATTTTCTAAGTCTAAGAAAAATGCCCGTCTCATTAGTATGAAATTGTCCATGAGACAGAGTAGAAAAGTCTACAGTAGCAGGAGGAAGAGGTAGAGTCCAGGGAGGTTTCCGTTTTGTTTTGGGTGTTTTGGTTTGGTTTTGGGTTTTGGGTCCTGGTCTTCCTTCCTCTTTCTCTCCGCCCCCCCCCCCCGTGTTTGTTAACGTAACCAATGTTTTGGGTTTTTAAAGAGGAGATCTACTGGAATATGCCTAAATGCCTATGTCAATGATTTTGAGGTGAGGGAGAGACGAATGATTCTGAAAAGTGTGTGTTTGGGGGCAAAGGCTCAAAGTACTTGAGAGGGTGCGGTGGGATGAACTCCAAAGTGCAAGTGAAGGGAGAAGGGGGGAAACACTTCCTCTCCTGTAACCAGAGGAAGAATTCGGGTTCAGAATTAACGCACGTTTAAAATTTTGATGGTGGGAAGATGGGAGGTTTGTTTCGAAACAGACACTGTGCCTGTGCTCAGGAGCTTACAGTCCCACAGAAGAACAGAGTAAGCAGTTAGAAGTTACGCATGCCTCAAGTGAACATGGTGCTGTAATAGCACTCGATGAAGGGTCCGTGGAAGACTTACTAAGAGAATGGTGTTTACACTGTGGCCTGGGTGATGAGGAAGCCTTACCGAGGCGAAGGTTGGAAGAAAGATATCCTGGGCTGACAAAAGAGGGAGCTCTAAGGAGTTTAAGTGCTTGAGAAAGCAAAAGGAAGTCGGCATCGCCAGTCTAGAGATTGAGGAGGACTGAAGTTGGCAGGAAGCCGGAGAGGTAGGTATGGTTTGCATCACAGAGGGTCTCATAAGCCCGGTAAGGAGTTTGGACTTAATCCTCAGTAACGTGGGAAGCCGTTAGAGAATTTTAAGCAGGGGACAGACATGATCAGAAAGGTTTCCTTGAACAAATGGGGCTTACATTTTTATGAAAAAAAGTCCAGATGAAGATGGTTGCCGAAGCTGGTTCAGTGATTTAAAATGCCAATGCTGACATCCCCATAATTTTCTTGACCTTTTCCTCATGGTCACAAATGCTGTTCAACACATCCAAGTCCAAGGCAGGAAGACAGGAAAAGAGGGGAAAAGTTTTCTTCTTTTGAAACGGTGTCATTTTGTTCCAGAAGGGAAGACAGAGTGTATTATTTTCGTAGGTGGAGGCAGTTCTAGTGGCTTTCCACTTGGCCTTTCCCACCATGATAGCCTTCACTCCAGAGGTCAGAGAACCAAGGTGGGGGTTCTGACAGCTGCTGAGCATGTGTATTCCAATTACGCCTTCCTTAATTTGGGAAGTAGCCACGGGATGGGCTCACGGACCCACCGGGCCCACCATGAGATGGACCTGAGCTACACCTCCGTTGGTCACCTGACCTCCACAACCCCCCACTCTGACTGACGGGCCACACTGATGTTTTGGGCCTTCCGGACTTAGTGTCAGAGCAAAGCCAGTCTCTGAGTTGGGTTTTTTTTTTTTTTTCCCTCCTCTTTCCCAAATGCACAGTTACCCTTGTAAAAGGCTGTAGGCCTTTTTGGAAAGGCTTGGAGAAAGGTCACAGTATCAATTTTTGGTAGTAGTGTACTGGGCTCCTTCCTCAAAAGGACCCGGCCTCCCCTGCGTTCAATGGGTTCTTGGCCTGTAAACTGGCTCAGGTCTGGAAATTGATTGAGGAGGGATCATGAGTCTCTGCTCTGATTATTCAGGTTGGAATTTTTGTCACTTGGCCTAGAACTTTTCTGATTATACAGATCAAATGAGAATTTATTAAAGTAGGCTTCCTATCTGTTTCACTGCCAGGAATGCCGTGATGAGCTAGCCAATGCAGTCAGCCCGCTCGAGTCAGAGTATTCTGACCGCTGCTTTGACTCTGCTGTCCATTACGGTAACCATGCCCACCTCGCCTTTGGCAGCTGAGTGCTGCCATTTGGCCCCCGCCACCCCGGGACCCAATGACTCCCGTGGAATTAGGATTTCCCGGTTGAATGGCTGTGGCTCCCACCGTAAGGCCTGGCCTACAGAGAAAAGTAATCACAGAGCTTTTCACAAACGCTAGGGCTCACCTCACACATTTATTTCCCACAGTCATGGTGGAACGTGTGTCTTCTGGCATCCTCAGTGTAGGCGAGTGGGTTTCAAACGACAGATCTACTCTAACATGTCAATCTCCCTAAGCCTTTGGAACCTTCATCTACAGTACATCAGGGCAGGCCTGGCATTTCCAGTTCACTCACCGTGGGCCATCTTTTTGTCCACGTTTGAACCAACCAGACAAACGGTTGGAGCTCTTTCTAACCCTCTGAGATGCACCATTACATGCAGACTCTCTACTGAGTGAGCCCCTATCAATAAATTTGGCCTGATCCAACTTTGTTGCTCCTCCCACCATTATCCCACACACTTACTATCCATTTCCACACATGGTCTCTGAATGTCCGTCTGTCCAAATTAGAAAGCTCAGGGAGTTCTTTTGGAGCATAGCACACCTTTTCATGGGTCACTCTTTGTACCTCACCTTTCGAAGCCTGCCGGGACTTGATCTGGTCGCAGGTCTGTTAAGCAAAGAGGGGTAGCAGGGATGGGTCCCGAAGAAGAACCAGCATTGTCTTGTGTGCCAGCTGTCGCAGGGGGAGGTCACTGTAGTTTCCTCAGGCAATGTAGACTGAATCCTCTCAGGCAGGGTTGGGAATGCTTAGTACCACTGGGAGCGGAGAGGCCAGTACCACGGGGGGTGGGGACTTTTGTTCTATTCAGGCTCTCAACGGATTATTGGATGATGCCTACTCACATTGGAGAGGGCCCTCTGGTTGACTCAGTCCATCAGCCCAAATGCTGATCTCCTCTGGAAACTCCCTCCGGGATACACTGAGAAATCGTGTTTAATCAGTTATCTGGGCATCCCATAGCCCAGTCAAATTGACACGTGAGATTAACCATCACCATCAGGGAGGGAAGCTTCTCCCTGGTAGAAATCCTCTTGTGTCACATTAGCCTTCCTTGCAAGTCCACCCCTGGGCCCATCAATAACTAAGAGGATTGAGAACGCTATCACTTATTTAGATCAGCTGCGACTTCCTCCATGAAGTCAAGGAATGCCTGTGAAATCGCTGAATAGGAAAGGTGGGGCAGGAAATGTTTGTTGGGTAGACCAAGAACAGTGATCGCCACAGCACATACAAGGAGATATTAACGACCCTGTTGGCTACGCACATCTAGAGGACACAAGAGAAGTCTAGGCTAGAAGTATAAATTATTCTGTCAGCTGCCGGGGGAAAGTGCGATGGCATAAAGTCAAATCTCAGAATTCTCCCCCTTCAACGCCAAATAAAGGAAAAGTGGTAAAGGCCAGCAAAAAGCACAGCAAGCCGCAACAAAACAAGAAAAGAAAACCTCATGTTGTAAATTAATTTGAAAAGCGGTAGAGCCCAGACCCCTCAAGCCACTATTCGCCCTCACTACTACTACCACCGCTCTGTGAACCCTTAAGCTACAGTGAGATGGACAGCTGGACGCACGTCTTAAAACGTAGCCCTGAGGAGGGGGCAAAAACGTTTCAGATCAGGTAAGTGTGGGGTGTGGGAGAGTGCATCCACCCTACACCAGAGAAAATAGCAGACTGAACAGAGCTTGCCATTTAAGTATGAGCAAGTCAAAAAGAAAGAGGCTATTGTGCAAACACAGCAAAGCAAGAAAGAAAATAAGAACATCATATGCAGACAGGCTTAACACTAAATGTAAAAGAAAACACAACCCAAGGGACAGAAGAAAATTGCCTGCTAGTGCATCGGCCTCTAGAAGAACTTAATAACAATAGTTTCGTATGCATCGGGAGATGTCTAAAACGTTCACCTAGTGGTAAAGATGGCTGTCTTGAAGTGTGGCATTTTGAGGTGATTTTAAAACTTTCTTCTTTGTATTTGCCTATATCACTTGGATTTCTTCTAACGAGCATTTTTCATCAGCACACAGGTGGTTCTTAGATGCATGGGCGCGTGAGATTGCTTAAGAAAAAAGATTAGACAGAAATAGACGATTTAAAAAAAGAAGAGGATTAGGAGAAATCTCTGAAGAATTTTCACAGCTAATGACTCGCTATAGTAAAAGCATAGTAAGGCAAAACGGTAAGAACGTGCTATCAAGAAAGCTAAGACCAAAAACGAGGAAAAGGAAGTTAAGGCCAGGTGTTCCAAATGGGAGTGACCGACTGTGTGTCAAATGCTGATGAGGGGTCCATGAGACGAGGACCAAAAAGTGGCCGTTGGGTCTGGCAAGCTGTTGGCCACCGGCGACCTCAGCAAGAGCACGTTCAGTGCGTCTGGACACCCAAACCACACGGAAGTGGTGCTGAGAAGTGTATGCATAGTGAGGAAATGAGGACAGCAGTACCACGTAGAACATGTAAAACACGTAAGCGTGTTTTAATACTCATGAGATGGAGCCAGTAGAGAGGAAGAGTTGGAAAATGCAGCAGCACAAGGGGATAATCGATACTTCAAGATACTGGGAATGCAGGAAGGACAGAGTAAACACAGGTGGTGAGTGAATGTTAGAGAAGAGGGGGGAACGAGGAGCGGCTCAGTGCAGATGGAGACAGGTTTATCGATCGGGTGGTGGAAAGTTGAGGCTGTTCCCAACTGAGAGTTGTTGTTTTCTCTGTGAAGGAGAAAGCAAGTTCAATGCTGAGTATGAGGGGAGGGGAGATGGGGTGAGGAGTTTGACGGCAACGAAGTGATGAGAGAAACAGGATAAAATCGCCGGGCAGTTTCAAGGGTCCGTTTGACACCCGTCCGTCACCGTTTATCTAGAGTGGTAACAGTCTGCCACATTATGCAACTTTCCCTAGCTGTGTTGGCAGCCAAGTGCAAACGGGGAGGAAGCATAGTCATCCGTGGTTGGGATTTGTTCTGCGGGTTGCAGAGAAAAGTCCATGAGGAAAAGCAACCGGTGGTGTTTACAAGACAGGCACTGAAAACACGAACCACGGATTCTCCGTTGAATGGGGAAAATGGACGCGGTGGAGAGATGCAGAAAGGGAGAAAGTAGATAAGTCAGTGCGCCTAGCGATCCTGACAAAGTCTACGGAGAGGGGGAGTGAGAGCTATAAAGAGCGTGTCAAGCCATAAGGAGAGGGGGCTTTGGTCAGAGCAGGGTCTTGAAGTGGGAAGTTCTGGAGGTGGAGACGTTTCACTTTATGGGAAAATCCAGGCTGTGATCGTAGGCAGAGGGGACTGCGATGAGTGGTGGGAAAGGACGTCAGAGATGAGGCCTTGGAAAGGAGAGACCAAGTGGTTGGACAGGGTGACGACTGAATTCATCCAGCACGATGGCAGGAGTTGATAAAGAGGGCTGTTAGCCAAATGCCGAGGTTATAAATGTCTGAAAGGGTGTGTCCAATAAGTTTGTAGGTGACAGCAATGAGGAGTGGTAGAGCCAAATGGCAGGAGCCTCAAAGGAGCACGACCCTTTTTGCGATAGAAAGGGAGAACTGGTTGGCAGTCGCGTAGTGGAGTCATATAACGACACCATCGTTATGTCTCCATCCTGATACACGAGGGCAGTATGAGAACGAGCAGCCTTGCTGCGGACGGCTGCAATACCAAGGAGGGTGGCTGGGGATTACCGGGGTTGAGTTAAGGCAGGAAGAGCAAAGAAGGCCCAGGGAAACTGAGAAGGTAGGAGAGTTGTGCGTCACGGAGCAGGTGTTTCAGGAAGTATGTTGTCAGAATCTGAGAGAGCAAGGAGAAGGGGCGGAGTCTATTACAGGAAGGGAGAGGAAGCCGGAGCATTAGAGAGAGGGAGAGAGGAGAAATGATAAAATGCATCGGTCTGGGCAGCGACCAGGAGAAAATAGGGACTAGAGGCACGAGGGAATTAGCTGGGTCCCCAGGTTGTCAAGGTAGCACATCCTGGCCATAGGATGACGGACACTAACCCTCTCAGGGTTCTGCTGCCGACTGCTGGACAGGCTCCAAAGTCAGCATCTGGCCCTAGAGACCTCAAGGACCCTCACACTGTAAAAGCAGATGTAAGGCCTGGACTTTACCTGCATGCAGCCTACTGACGTAGTTAATCCTCGCTTGCGCCCCACATTCCTACAATAAAATAAAAATCAGCCCCCAAGAAGGGGGGGAGGGGGGAGATGCAGTGGCGTTGCCTCTGGTGTTCAGGAACCACTGGGCCTCCAGTGTGGAGCGCGTGCTGTACCGTCGGGTAGGTGTCTAACCGGCAGGGAGTAGTGGGGCTGTGGATGGGGCTCGCTGTTGACAAGTGCGTGGCCCTGGGAGTTGGGTGTGGGGTCAGGAGTGGAAATGTTCCGCGAAATAACTGAGTTCAGAGAGTTTAAATGACTTGCCAAGGACACAGCTAGCGAGAGCTGAGACTCACATCAGATCTGTGCCTATGAGTTCATAACTATTTCAAAATAAAAGGGTTTCTTTCTTTCTTTCTGTCTTTCTTTCTCTCTTTCTTTCTTTCTTTCGATTCGGAGTCTCACTCTGTCGCCCAGGTGGGAGTGCATTGGCACGCTCACGGCCACCCCAGCGTCGACCTGCTGGACGCCGGCGATCCCTCCGCCTCACCTTCCAAGTAGCCGGAACTACAGGCGCATGCTGCCACCCCCGGCTAATTTTTTAATTGTAGAGACGAGGTCTCACCAAGTTGCCCGGGCTGGTCTTGAATCCGTGGGTTCGGGCGATCCACCCGCCTCGGCTCCCACGGAGCTGGGATTACAGGCTGGCCACCGAGCCCTGCCAAAAAGTTTTTTTTTTTTTTTTTTTAAGGTTAAAATTCAGATCCATGTAGTCCTGAACCACTATGTTGACTTTTCAGACAGAAAAGAATGCCTGCAAAAGAAAAGGTATCAAACTGCCTTCAATGGTCTCATCCCCAGACCTGAATGCTCAGGAGTAGCGAAACAATTTCTGACATTGGCATATGGACAGCAGAGTCCGCCAAAACAAAACAAAAGTGGACAGGCCGCCAGCAAGGAGTTGTGTCACCAGAAGAAGGAAAACGGCCAAGCCTGGAGGACATGGGCCTGTGTATGATCTGACGCCGCATGGCAGGGAGTCCTGGCTCCTCTGGAAGTCGGTCTTCAGGAGAAAGTGCCAGCCTCAGCCACAGGTGGGCTAATATAGTCATAACAATCCCCCAGAATCAATCATCTCCAGTGTTCCTCCCAGAACAGAGGAAATCTGCCGGGAGGAAGAACCTCGGGAACCCAGATTTGCTGACTAAAGACTTGTTTCTCTTCCAAGGATATAGTCCAACCACCGATGACCATGAGATTCACTATCACTATCCTGTCACATACGTGTCCATGAGATTCACTATCCTGCCACATACGTGTCCTGCAGGATGCAATATATGCGCTGGCCAGGTGATGCTGAACTAAGGTCTCTCTCTCTCTCTCTCTCTCTCTCTCTCTCTCTCTCCCCCCCATTCCTGCCTCCCCGCCTCTCTCCCCTCCTCCTTCCTTTTTTTTTTAAAGTGTAATTTTGTTGCGATTCCCCTTTTTCTTCTACTATTTTGATGGGTGGATCTTCTGGCAGTCTTCTGAGTTTCTCTCCCAGGACTTTGGTTTATTTTAGTATCATTTTTATAGTATTAAGACACTATAGTTATCAGAGGACCCAAGAACACTGGCGCTTTTACCCAGACCACTGTCACCACTTCCTATAAGGTTCTAAATGGAGAAATATATGCAGGGAAAATGACAAGTGAAAAATAAGACACAACTCCCAATGCCTGCTGGCTCAATGTGATCTACTCCCAGAATGGCAGGATCTCGGTCCTCCTTCAGAGTATTCCATATTTATTTATCCTTTCAAAGCCTCCTCTCAGGCTCCCTCCTGGTTACTAAGTCTCCCCAAATGTTAGCCAGTACCCTAGACTTCTAACATGTCACGTGAACCCTGCCTGGTTTTTGAATTTTACGCTTGTGAGGGCCATCTCGTGGTGTCTACAGTAGATGGTTTATTGTCATTGTTAGTTTTCCATCCCGTAACACACACTTTTGGTTGTTGTTAAAGCAGACAGTTTTCAAAGGAATGGGGCTTTTGAAAGACATTGTTATGGGAGAGGAAGTTCCAGTGATTGACTTCTGATCTGACAGAGTAAGCTTACAAGTAACTGTTTAAATTCTTTAGTGGCCTGGCTCAGTGGCTCAGCCTGTAATCCCAGCACTTTGGGAGGCCGAGGCCAGTGGACTGCCTGAGCCCACGGGTTTGAGACCTGCCCGGGCACCTTGGTGAGACCAGTCTCTACGACAAATCAAAAATTAGCTGGGCGTGGTAGCCCACGCCTGTAGCTCTGGCTACTTGGAAGGGCGAGGCGGAAGGCTCGCCGGAGCCCAGCAGCTCGACGCTGGGGTGGCCGTGAGCGTGCCACTGCACTCCAGCCTGGGCGACAGAGTGAGACTCCAACTCAGAAAAGTAAAACTAAAAATAAAAAATAAATTCTTTAGTAACACGGAGATGTCAGTTGCAACATTATTACGAGGGTAAAACTTTATCAAATAAGACAACCAATCAGAGTTGCAGGTTTCCTGGGGAGGCTATTCTCACGGGGCATGGCAACAATTTCCCAAGTTTTTGGCATCTTACAAGATCCTGTTGTGCAAATGATATTCCCAAGGCTAGATTTATATAAAGAGAATGTAACAATTAATAACACCTACTCAATACACAGAAGCCTCTGTTTTGCACAGAAGAAAAAAAAGGTATGTGTTTGCGAATGCTTTCAGCACAACACTTTAAGAAATCAGATGCTGTTAGTTTGGGATGAAGAATGGTGACTCTCTGTAGCCACAGGAGGAAGGAGACAACTGCGTCATCTCTTGCTGAGACTCTCTTTTCAAAAAGAATCTTTTTATTATAAAACAAAACACAGATACAGAAAGCCACACGAATCAAATGTCTGGTTGAGCAAATCACTGGAAGGTGAAAGCCATCCAGGTATGAAACAGAGCTTTGCCAGTCACCCAGAAAGCTCCTGCTACGTGCCACCTCCCAAACACGACCCTCCGGCCCCTAATAAGTAACTACCATCCTGACTTTTATACCAATTAGTTCCTCGCCAAGTTTCGTAGTTGGAACACCCCGATGTGAATTCCCAGACGCTCCAGTTGAATACTGCCCAGAAATATATAAATCCTTCCTTCATCTTTTTCACTTTGTTGCCATCTATATTTGTGCCGATAATACTACGAATATAATCACCGGAGTCATTAAACCGTTTTCGGGATATGGTCTCGCCATTCTCCTCCACTACCCATTTTGAAAAACAGCCATACAACATTTACATGGTCAGAGCACACAGTCCGCGTACTAGCCTCTCTCGCTCTCGGCCCATGTTGATTCTTTGTTCTGCGGCAACTGCACACTTAATGTTTGCAACCTGGCTTATGTGTGGTTAAAGACATACATCTGGTTATCTGGAGCTGGTTATCTGGGCCAGATCCTCTGGCAGATTCTTCAGCAAAGGCTCATGGGTACGATATTCTCTGAGTTCTTGGATATTGATGAGAATTTTTCTGCGTGGCTTACACACACGAGTCAGTCTTGCTGGACATAAGATCCTAAGCTCACACTCTCTTTAACTCTATTAAATATGTGACCTCGTTTTCTTCTGGTGTAAAATGTTTCCGTTGAAAAGTCTTAGGGTAATCCAAATATATTAGCCTTGCGAGTCACGAGTTCCCTTTTTCTAAATGCCTCCCGAATTTCTCCTTTTAAAAAAGGTCCAGTGATTTCACTGGAACACGTCTTGATGTTGGTCTCTCTGGTTGATATTATCTGGTGCGAGGTCTGTTCTTTTCATGTGTAGGGGAGGGGTTACATAGGCTCTCGCCTTCCTCCTTCCTGTTAGCTGAATGCTAGTGAGATGGTTGGCCTGGACTGCTCCTCCCCCAGATCTCCTTTGATTTCTTTCATCGGCAGTGGATAATTTCCATCGTACGAATCCTGGACTCCTTTGGCTAGATTTATACATGTGTATTTCCTTTTCTTGGGAGCAACGATAAAGAGTATTACCTGTTAAAACTTCATTTTCCATTTGTTCATGGTGCAGAAATGCAAGTTATCTTGGTGTGTTGATCTGGTATTGTGTGACTCCCTTGTTGATCTAGGGTTTTTTGCTTTTGTTTCTGGTAGATTCCTGCAATTCTCTATGTAGACGGTCATGCCATCTGTAAAAAGAAAGAGCTTTAGTTCTTCTTTTCTGATTTTGTATTGCTCATTATTATTATTTTTTTTAGTGCCTGTTACAGTGGATAAATCTTCCAGTCATATGCTGAGAGTGGACCCCTTTGCCTTATTCTGTCTTGCAGGGAGAGCACTCAGTTCTATACCCTTAAGTAGGATGTTACCTGTAGGTTTTTTCTTTGCAGCTGTTCTTTCCAGGTTGAAGAAGTTTCCCTCTATTCCTGGTGTTGTGGCAGTTTTTCTTGTTGTATTCACGAAAGGATGCTGAATTTTGGCAATCCTTTTTCTGTTCCAACTGATGTGCTCGTCCAGCATATCAACTGGATATGATTGTCCTTGTTTATCCCGGTGACATGCTAGATCGCACTGACTAATTTTTAGAGAAATCTTGTTGATTGATAACTAATAGCTGTGCATATTTGGGGGGAACATGTGATAATTTAGTACATTTATTTACTATGTGAAGATAGACATCGGGGTAACAGGAATATCCATCACCTTAAATATCTGTCTCTTCTTTATGCTGAAAACATTCAAACTATTCCCTTCTGCCTAATTTGAAATGTAAATAGATTCTCGTAAACTATAGTCACCCTACAGATCCATCGAACAGTAGGCCTTATTTCTACCACCTAATTGTATATCTGTACCCCTCGATCAACCTCTCTTCATCTCCTCTCTCCCGCTACTCTTCCTGGCCTCTGGTAACCACCAATCTACTTTGCGTCTTTATGAGATCCACTTTTTTTTTTTTTTTGAGTAGGAGTCTCACTCTGTTGCCCAGGCTGGAGTGCAGTGGCACGCTCACGGCCACCGCAGCCTGGACCTGCTGGGCTCAGGTGACCCTTCCGCCTCAGCCTTCCCAGTAGCTGGAACTACAGGCGTGCGCTACCACGCTCGGCTAATTTTTTGGATTATTGTAGAGAAGAGATCTCGCCATGTTGCCCAGGCTGGTCTCGAACCCGTGGGCTCAGGCAATCCTCTCGCCTCCGCCTCCCAATGTGCATACTAAAGATGCCCATCAGGGTACCTGGGATATCCATCACCTTAAATATCTGTCTCTTCTTTATGCTGGAAACATTCAAATTATTCCCTTCTAGCCAATTTGAAATGTACAATAAATAGAGTCTCATAAACTATAGTCACCCTACAGATCCATCGAACATTAGCCCTTATTTCTACCACCTAATTGTATATCTGTACCCATCGATCAACCTCTCTTCATCTACTCTCTCCCGCTACACTTCCTGGCCTCTGGTAACCACCAATCTACTTTGTATCTTCATGAGCTCCACTTTTTTCTTTGAGTTGGAGTCTCACTCTGTCGCCCAGGCTGGAGTGTAGTGGCACACTCACGACCACCGCAGCCTCGACCGACTGCTGGGTTCAGGCGATCCTTCCACTTCAGCCTTCCAAGTATCTGGAACTACAGGAGTGTGCCACCACGCCTAGCTAAGTTGTTAATTTATTGTGGAGACGAGGTCTCGCCATGTTGTCCAGGCTGTCCTCAAACCCCTGAGCTCAGGCAATCCTCTCACCTCCACCTCCCAAAGCGCGGGTATTACAGGCGTGAGCCACCACGTCTGGCCACGAAATCCATCTTTTAGACTCCTGCATGTGAGTCAGAACATGTGATGCTTGTCTTTCTGTGTTTGGCATCTTTCACTTCATATAGAGACCTCCCGTTCCATCCACGTTGCTGCAGATGACAAGCTTTCCCTCTTGTTTTGTGGCCGAATAATATTCCATTGTGTGTTTTCTTTATCCGTTCATTCATGGAGAGACACTCAGGTTGGGTCCCCATCCTGGCTACTGGGAATAGTGCTGCAACAAATATGGAAGTGCAGATATCTCTCGGATGTATTGATTTCCTTTCTTTTCAGTGTATGCCCAGCAGTGGAATGTTGCATCATATGGTAATTCTAGTTTTTAGTTTTTTCAGGACGCTCCATACTGTTTTCCATACTGGCTCTACTAGTTGCATTTCTGTCCACAGTGTGAAGGGTTCCTCTTCTCCACATCCTCGCTGGCCTCCATTTTCTGTCTTTTTGAGAAGAAGCCATTTTAGCTGAGAGAAGATAGTATCTCATTGTGGTTTTGATTTGCATTTCTTTGATGATTAGTGATGTTAAGCACTTTTTTCACATACCTGTTGGCCATTTGTGTGTCTTCCTTTGAGATATGTGCATTCAGGCCTTTGGCCCACTTTTAAATTGGAATTTTTAAAAAAATCTTGCTACTGAGCTGTTTGGGCTTCCTGTATATTGTTGTTATTAATCCCTTGTCTAAAGGATAATTTGCATATATTTTCACCCATTCTGTGGTTTGTCTCTTCACTTTGTTGATTATTCATTCCCCTTGCTGTGCAGAAGGTTTTAGCTTGATGTAAGCACAATTGTCTATCTTCGCTTTTGTTGCTGATGTTTTCGAGGCCTTACACAAAATAATCTTTGCCCAGATCAATTACTTGAAGCATTCCTCCAATGTTTTCTTCTAGTAGTTTCGTAGCTTCAGGTCTCAGATTTGCGTCTTTAATCCACTTTGATTTGATTTTTGTATCTGGTGACAGGCAGGGGTCTAATTGAACTCTTATGCATACGGACAGCCAGTTTCCCCAGCACCATTTATTGAAGAGACTATCAGTTTCCCCATTGCATGTTCTTGGCCATTTTGTCACAAATAGGTTGGCTGTAAATGCATGGATTTATATCTGGGTTCTCGATTCCGTTCCGTGTGTCTAGGGGTCTGATTTTATGCCAGGACCACGCCGATTTCATTACTAGAGTTTTGTAGTATATTTTGAAGTCAAGGTAGTGTGATGCCTCCAGCTTTGCTCTTTTCACTCAGGATTGCATTGGCTATTTGGGGTCTTTTGCCGTATTGTTAAATTTAAGGATTTTAAGCCGGGCTCGGTGGCTCAGCCTGTAATCCCACGCTTGGGGGGCTGAGGTGAGTGGATTGCCTAAGCCCGCGGGTTCGAGACCCGCCTGGGCAACTTGGCGAGACCTCATCTCCACAATAAATCAAAAATCAGCCGGGCGTGGTAGCGCACACCTGTAATTCCGGCTAC
The DNA here is from genome assembly GCA_963574415.1 of Tarsius wallacei. Taxonomy (NCBI): domain Eukaryota; kingdom Metazoa; phylum Chordata; class Mammalia; order Primates; family Tarsiidae; genus Tarsius; species Tarsius wallacei. The sequence continues at coordinate 2,663 of CAUYQG010038244.1, read as the reverse complement.
TCGGAAGGCTGAGGCGGAAGGATCGCCGGAGCCCGGCAGGTCGAGGCTGCGGTGGCCGGGAGCGGCCACCGCACTCCAGCCAGTCTGGGCGACAGAGTGAGACTCCAACTCAAAAAAAAAAAAAAAAAAAATTAAGGATTTAAAAAAAATTCCTGTCAAGAACGTCATTGGTATTTCGATGGGGATTGCATTGGCTCTGTAAATTGCTTTGGGTGGTACTATCTTTTTTGAGTCGTGGTCTCACTCAGTCACCCAGTCTGTAGTGCAGAGGTACAATCACGACTCACTGCACCCTCAACCTCCTGGGCTCAGGAGAGCCTCCACCTTAGCTACTCGACTAGCTGGGACTAGAGGTGCATACCACCAAGCCCAGCTATTTTTTTTTTTTTTTCTGTAGAGACGAGATCTTGCTATGCTGCCTACATTGGTCTCAAAACCCTGGGCTCAAGCAATCCTCTTGCCTCAGCTTCCTAAAGTGCTGGGATTACAGGCGTGAGGCACTGCACCCAACCAGTAATGTCATTTTAACAATACAAATTCTTTCAATCCATGAACCCAGAATATCTTTCCACTTTTGTGTTGTCCGCTTCAATTTCTTTCATCAGTGTTTCATAGTTTCCCTTGTAGAACTCTTTCACTTCCCTGGTTAAATTTATTTCCCGGTATTTTATTTTTCTGGAAGCTATTGTAAATGGGATTGCTTGGATTGCTTTCTTGATTTCTTTTGTTAGAGCGATTGCTCTTGACATATAATAAATGCTACTTAATTTTTGTGTGTTGAGTCTGTATCTCCTGCAACTTTACTGAATTCATGTAACAGTTCTAAGAGTTTTTGGGTGGCGTCTTCAGGTTTTTCTTTCCTTTTTTGGGGGGTGTGGGGGTTGTTTTTTGAGTTGGAATCTCACTCTGTCGCCCAGGCTGGAGTGCAGTGGCACGCTGACGGCCACCACAGCCTTGACCTGCTGGGCTCCAGTGATCCTTCCGCCTCAGCGTTCCCAGTAGCCAGAACTACAGGCGCATGCTACCACGCCCGGCTAATTTTTGATTTATTGTAGAGACGAGGTCACGCCAAGTTGCCCAGGCTGGTCTCGAACCTGCAGGCTCAGGCAATCCACTGGCCTCGGCCTCCCAAAGTGCTGGGATTACAAGCTGAGCCACCGATCCCGGCCTAGTTTTTCTAAATATAAGACCATGTCATCTGAAGACAAGCATGATTTGACTTCCTTTCCAACCTGGATGTCCTTACGTCTTTCTCTTGCTAGGACTTCCAGTACTATGTTGAACAGAAGTAGCGAAAGTGGCCAGCCTTATCTTGCGCCGTGTCTTAGTAGAAAGGCTTCTGATTTTTCCCCATTCAGTATGACGCTAGCCTTTATTATGTAGAGGTAGGTCCCTTCTTTGACAAAAATTATTTGTATACATGTAGAGGGTACAAGTGTAATTGTCTTACGTGGATAGATTTTGCAGCAGTGATTCAGGCCTGTAGGGTATCCATCACCCAAGTAACGTGTAATGCGTCCTTTAGACGATTTCTCATGATCCACCCTCCCACCCTTCTGAGTCTCAGCTACATCGATGTGTATACATTACTTAGCTCCCACTTATAAGTGAGATGATGCAACATTTGCCTTTCTGTGACTGACTCGTGTAGCTTAAGATGATGGTCTCCGGTTTCATCCATGCTGCTGCAAAAGACATGATTTCATTCTTGTTTTTAAATGGCTGAATAGTATTCTGTTGTGTGGGTGCGTGCGTGTGTATGTATATACTTACACACACACACACACACACACACACACACACACCGCACACACATTTTAATCCACTCATCCGGTGGCGGACACTCAGGTTGATCTCATATCTTTGCTATTGTGAATACTGCTGCGATAAGCATCGGCCCAGGTATCGCTTGGGTATAATGACTTCTTTTCCTTTAAGTCGCAGTGGTGGGGTTGCTGCATCATACGGTAGGTCTCGTTGTAGTTCTCTGAGAAATCTCCAGACTGCTTTTCACAGAGGGCGCTCTGGCTTACTTTCCCACCAACAGTGTATAAGTGTTGCCTTTTCCCCACATTCTCACCAACATCTGTTATTTTTGTCCTTTTAAGAATAGCCATTCTGGCTATCATGAATAAAACAGACAACAACAGATGCTGGCGAGGATGTGGAGAAAAAGGAACGCTTCTACACTGCTGGTGGGGATGCAGACTAGTGCAACCTCTTTGGAAGACAGTGTGGCGATTTCTGAGAGAACTAGAAATTGACCTTCCATATGACCCAGCGATTCCCCTGTTGCGAATATACCTGGAGGAACGCAAATCATTCTACAAAAAAGATACCTGCACACGTATGTTTGTTGCAGCTCTATTCACAATAGCAAAAACATGGAACCAACCGTGTTGCCCATCGAAGCTGGACTGGAGGAAAAAAATGTGGTACATATACCCAATGGAATATTATGCAGCCATAAAGAAGGACAAATATGTGGACTTTGCAGCAACCTGGATGGATTTGGCATCGATCATACTCCGTGATTTATCACAGAAACAAAGAACAGAGTTCCATATGTTCTCACTCATAAGAGGACCTTGAACAATTATGATAATACTATAAGAAA
>CAUYQG010038243.1:0-15411 GCA_963574415.1 Tarsius wallacei | reverse complement strand
TTAATAAAGAGAAAAAATAAGAAAAAGTGAATTTTTGTGACTTCAAATAGAAAAGAAAACTTATTTCAAAAAGCGAATCAAATTCATAGTCGTAAAAAATACTCTGTTAAAATAGCTTTGTTTTGTTTTCTTAAGTCTTGATCTTCCTATGTACAGTGGACCTATTAGACTATAATAAAGAAACCGAAGACTTACTTTTTCTGTTATGATGTTGGCATCCAGTACAACAAAGAGTTCTAATGTGATGCAATTCTGGTTTGTTTGTAATAGATCGGGTGCAAGATTGCTGTTGTGATGTTTACTTACTTCTTGGCTACAAACTACTATTGGATCCTTGTGGAAGGTCTCTACCTGCATAGTCTAATCTTCGTGGCTTTCTTTTCAGACACCAAATACCTGTGGGGCTTCAGCTTGATGGGCTGGGGTAAGGCATTTATATTTCTTTTCCTTTTAAACTGGCTTATGGTCTTGAGCACTTTCTATTCTGTTTATCAACAGCATTCCTTCAGCAATTTTCCTAAAATAATCCCTTTCCTTCCTTTCTTTATTTTTCTTATTCTCTTTCATCGTGTATCATTAAATGAAAATTATTAAAATCAAGTATGTAAACTTACTAGTGATAGCAAACTTCTCAAGTTAACTTATGGTTAGTGTTCTTGGGCCAGATTTTTGAGACAATTCTTTGGAGGAAATATAAAAGAGCATATTGTTAGTCATACACATTTGAAATTGCTCTACTCATGCCTTATGCCAGTGTCCTGTTTTATTAATAACTTCATCTTACAATTCTTGATTTCTAAATGTCTAAGCTGTAATGAGGTATCTTTGATTTGTATTTTGAGGTCATATGATGAGAATACCAGAAAAGAATTTATAGAACCATCTTGACTTTCCATCTTGACTTTTAGAAGGAAATTATTCAAATTACTTTTGACATGAGTAATTTTACAAAGAATACTTAGCTCTCATTCCAAAAATGATTTATCTGTATTGGAGGGATTATTGGATTAGACACTAACTCAACATGCCTGGAGAAAAATAATTTGTTTTCTTGTTAAAACTTATGGGAAATTAAAACTCATGTGATTAAAATTTAGAAGAGGCTGGAGATTAACAATCAGAGATCTCAGTTGTCATTTTATTATTTAAATTTAAATTATGAGGTTCTCAGCATATGAAAATTAACCACTAAGTAGCTTAAGACTAAATTTGGAGGGTTTTTTTCCCCTTCCAAAACAAGAATATTCCTTTGCCTGTTTTGCCTTAATATATCTTTTTTTTTTTGCATTTTATTTTTTTTATAATTTAATTTATTTATTTATTATAAAGATGTAGGATACAATTCAGGGTTCGGTATACAAACATTGATCATGCAGGTACCCTTGTTGATGAGGCAGGCATGCCCCTCCCTCCCCTAGCAGTCTTCCTCAACTGTCAGTCCCACCCCCTCCTTCCCCTGACAGTTTTCCGCTACTGCCAATTACTTTCTTATAGCATTATAATTGTTCAAGGTCACCTTATGAGTGAGAACATATGGAACTCATTTATTTGCTTTTGTGATAAATCACTGAGTATGATTGACTCCAAATCCATCCAATTTGCTGCAAAGCCCATATATTTGTCCTTCTTTATGGCTGCATAATATTCCATTGTGTATATGTATATCTGACAAAGGCCTAACATCTAGGATCTACAAGGATCTCAAACGCGCCAAAAGGAAAAAAAAACAGTCCCTTTAAAAAGTGGGCAAAAGACATGAATAGACACTTCTCAAAAGAAGATATACGGGCAGCCAACAGACACATGAAAAAGTGCTCAGCCTCACTCATCATTAGAGAAATGCAAATCAAAACCACATTGAGATACCACCTAACCTCTGTAAGAATGGCCATCATTAATAAAACAAACAACAACAGATGCTGGCGAGGATGTGGAGAAAACGGAACACTGCTACACTGCTGGTGGGAATGCAGACTAATACAACCTCTTTGGAAGACAGTGTGGCAATTTCTGAAGGAACTAGAAATTGACCTTCCATATGACCCAGCAATTCCCCTATTGGGGTTATACCCAGAGGAACTCAAATCATTCTACCAAAAAGATACCTGCACACGTATGTTTGTTGCAGCTCTATTCACAATAGCAAAAACATGGAACCAATCGTGTTGCCCATCGAAACTGGACTGGATTTTTTTAAAAATCTTTTAACATTTGTAATGTGAAGTAAGAAATTCCCTACTAGCTAATAACTTTTAAGAAAACAGGATCAGTTTACTGTTGCACTACATTTATTATGCAATAATTGTCACAAATACTTTTTTTGAAGACAGCTCGTCTATTTTAAGGATCTTTATCTTTGAATAGCAGTTATTAAAAATAAAAAATGATATTTTTTTAGAAACCTTTGGAAATTTTCTTGACAATTTTTAGTAGTTTGCCTTCAAATCAAAATCATTATCAGTGCACCCACATAATTACTAGAATTTGGTAACGAGGTTGATAGAAAAGTTAATAATGAATGTAGACATTTGTTTATTTGAGAAATTTTTTTTTTAAATGAGTTGGAGTCTTACTCTGTCGCCCAGGCTGGAGTACAGTGGCATGCTCACAGCCACCACAGCCTCGACCTGCTGGGCTCAGGTGATCCTTCCGCCTCAGCCTTCCAAATAGCTGGAAATACAGGCACACGCTACCACGCCAGGCTAATTTTTTGATCTATTGTAGAGACAAGCTCTCACCAAGTTGCCCAGGTTGGTCTCAAGCCCCTAGACACAGGCAATCCTCTCGCCTCAGCCTCCCAAAGTGCTGAGATTAAAGACTTGAGCCACTGCACCCGGTATGTTTGAGTGATATTTTATTGTTAAAATTTCTCCATCATTGTTCACACTTGTAACAAATTCTTTTTTCTCCCTGAGCTTATTGGCTTGATAGCTAACTGGTGTAGGCTTCTTTATAAGCTTTTTATTTGGGCTATATCACTCAGTCTGTCCCTCTTAAAGTTAAGAGTTTGTCCAAATAAAACTCAGGAAACACAAATCTTTCTATGAAAAATAATGAAACATAGCCAAGGTGCCAGTGAGCTTTTATTCAATTATGGGTTTCTTGTTTTTCTTTACAACTTGTATTAATTTGTCCACAGAAATTTTGGAATAGGAATGACAAGTACAATAGAAATCTTCATTCTATGAAACTGGTTAAGAACATACATAAAAGCAAGTAAGACTTTCATGGAAACTCACTGTGAAAGTCTTTTACATGTAATATTATGCTCGCTTAACAAACCATAAATCAAAACAGTAATAATCAGTCTTTATAGAGTTATGGTTCCATAGTCTTCTGACTCGCTCTTTGCAATTCCATTTTTTAAAAAATACTATAATCTGGGCACATACAATGAAAAGAATAGTAATATTAGTATTATTATTATTTTAAGATTCTCTCTCTGCTCCTAAAATACAGTTGCATTTAATGAAGTACATATCTAAATCTGTTTGATTAATGGATTGTCTGTCTCTTATCTCAATACTGAGGGGGTAATTTAAAAATATTATTTCTATGGCTGCCTCATTTTTTCAGATTCATTTTTCAAGTGATCAAGAACCTTATATCTGTTTTTCAGGATTGTTTACTAGAATGATAAATCCAATGTCATACTTTCTTTCAATATGTTATTTCCTGACTTAGAGAACTTGGTTAAATTCCTTTGTTACTCATTTTGACCCAATCATCACAACCTTAAACTCTCTTCAGCTAGGTAAATACTCAGAAATCTATCATTCACATTGTAATGATGTGTAGAATTACATTTACAATGATGTTGATAATTCCTAACAATAAATTGGAAGCGAAGAAAACAATCTGAAGAGGAATATATACTAAATCTAACCTTTGCCAAATTGAAGGCAAATATTTACAATGACTGTTTTTACACATGTTTATCACAAAGCAAGATGTATAGAGGAGCAAAGGCAAATACTAGTGGTAACTGTTTTTTTTTCTTTCGACCAACCACATTCTTAATTTTCCCTATCCTTGCCTCATTTTTTCCATAAATAAGGCACTTCATTCTTAGCTCCATTTTATTACTTCAACTACAAATGTTTTTTGCATATTTTAATTCTATCTATAAAAGGTGTCTGTCTTGTTTCTTGATTGTTATTGAATATGGTAATTTACCTCTATATTATCAGCCATCCTTAATTTTCAACCGTCAGATGAAATGCCTATAGGTACATGTTGCAGAAAAGCACCTGTGCTGGTAATACCATGTAGTCACATCCTTCTTGTCAAGCATTCATGTAGAATATTTTCGCATTCTGTGTTCCCTGAAAATAATCAGAAGAATATTTTGCAGTCTAGTTTTATGATCTCTTAGAAAATGATCTTAATCCAGCAGACATAATTTCGATCGTCCATTTGGAAGTCAATATAATTTAAATAAGAGACATGTGTTAAAATACAGAGATATAATTTAAATACAGAGTGTGTGCACAGGAAGCATGCACTCTGGCATTTAGGTTATTGTATTTGTCTATTTTGCTCATTATGAGCATATGTATGATAGTCAAAATTTTTACGTTAGAAAACCTTCTTCAGAAAACTGATTTATGCTGTCATATCTTATAGAAATAACTCAATTTTCAGTAAATGCACATGTTGGAAAACATTTAGATTTATATTAAATTTATTTAAATTAAACTTAAAATAACATTTAAATTTGAAATATTTTTTCTTGTATTTATTTGTTCTAAATTGTATGGTAATGCTATATTAAGATGATCAAAAATCTTTAAAGCGCTCCAAAGTGTTTCTTGTTCTTTATTATTCCATGATAATCTCTACACTAGTGTTGTGCATGAGGGTCTCTAAGAAGATAAGAAAAGCAATTTCATTAAGACATGGTACCTATATAAGTTATTAGATATAAGTAATACATGTAAATGTAATGCCAACTCAAGTACCATTAACCAATATTTTCCAAAACATCACTCAGGAAATTGCCTTGTCAGAAGATCATAAAGGAAGCAGAAGGTGCAGATCTGAAAATGATAAAATTTGAAAATAGATCAATGACAAGTAGATGCTTTTTGAAGAGAGCCAAGATAGAACAGCAAAGGGAACTATGTCAGACCTTTTCTAACCATCCTATCAGAAGCAGCTGTGCTCTCCCCGTTACATAGTATCACTTTTGTTTTTTCATCATAGCATTAATTAGTAACTAAAGTTGTTGTTTTATTAAATGTGCCTTCTTCACAGAATATAAATCTCAGGAAAACAGGAATTTTGTCTATTTGTTCATTGTCTATATCTTCTAAAACAATCCTTGGCACATAAATAGGGATTGTATGAATGCTTAACGGATAAATGGTTAGGTAGGCAGATGGATACCTGAATGGATAGACAGACAGAAAAAGAGATTGGGAGAAAGAATATTCAGCTAAACCTAAGAAATAAACAGAATCAGGTAGCTCTCTTTTGACAAAAATCTCTTAGAACACAAAATTTGAGCAGAGTTAAAAGTTATATACATGCAATACATAAAATTGGAATATAGAATCTTAAAATTCAATAAGCATACAGGCAGGTAGAGGTTAACTTCAAATAGTTAACTGTTTACTGAGGAGACCAAAGAAATTCCCTATTGTGGGATCAACTTATGTTCATCGTTTTCTGAAAGTTTTTCTTCATCTGAACCTATTTCTTTGTTCACTTTGTGGCTAAGAACGAATATCTAAAGTATTATGGAAGTGTTTTTTAAAAGGTAAAAGTATTCAGGCTCTGGTCCAAGTTGGCTGACTACAAGCAGATAGTGAGTCAGCCTCTCATGCAGAAAACCAAAGTAGGGAGTGCATGCTAACATTTTAAGTAGACTGTCGAAGAGAGCGTGCTGGGAGCTGCTACAGAAGCCAGGGGACCCCTGGAAAGCAAAGAAGAGTGCAGCCAGTCGGCCTGCCAAACTGGAGCTGCCACAGAGCTGGGAGAGGCTGCTTGGCGTGGAGACCCCTGGCAACCCGCACCTCCACTGTGGACCTCCCCATCCTTGTCATGAGCAAGCCCCCTCCACCTCCCCGGGGCTCCAGACCAACACAGAGTCACCTGGAGACTGCAGAGGCCTTGGTCAGGCTTCTGATTCCTGGGCAGCTTGTGACAGTTGCCACTGCCCCGCCCAGGGGACAGGATGGGCATTTTCGTGTGACCCCAGCACAGATGCCCCTGCTATAGTATGGTGGTGTGGCCAGACTGCACACCCCATGACCCCCACTTCTGCCACTCTCCACCCAACAGGGATGGTCTGTGGCCCTCAGTATAGCATCCCTGCTCCTGCCTGAACACCAAGAGCTCAGTTCCAGAGGCTGCTGACAAACTTTTTGCAAATGCCAAGGTGCTGCCCTCACTCTGCTGTCCCTGGGTCTCAGAGGGAACCGGGAAGCCGGGCACTTGCATGCATTCCCAGAAAAGATACCACAACCAAGACATCGGAGGAGCAAGCAGTCTGCATGCTCCCCGGCTTTTCTCACCTCCACTGCTCCTCATCAAACAAGGCTTGCCTGCTTCCAGGCCCCAGCAAAGCAGCCCCAGCCCTGCCTGGACACTGAGATCATGGCCTGGCATTTCCCGGAGAGTCCAGTTCTCAGAGGTTACCAACAAGCCCTTTGGAGTTGCCCAGCCGCTGTTTCTGCCCCAGCCACCCCTGGGTCAGGGAGAGAGCAAGGAGGCCTGGCACCTTTGTATGCCCTTAACAGTGAAACCCAGTGCTGCTTCTGCAGGACATGCAAGGGTGACACTTACCCCACAGCTACCAGGCTCCATTGCCCCAGCGGAGGAGACCAGCCCCTCACTTCATCTCCTAGTAAAGGCTCACTGCATAGCCACCCCGCTCTGCCTGAATATTTCAGCTGCAGTCCAGAGCCCTTCTGAGAGCTCAACCCCTTGAGGCCAGTGATCTGTCCTCAGGTTCCCATCGCCCGAGCGTCCTCCTCGCCACCACCAGAGAGTTCTACTGGTAATGTGGGGACTAGCCTGCCCCCCCACTCATCACAGCCAGCACTGGAACTCTGGACTGGCTGGATCCCAGTGTGACCCTTTCAGGACTTGTACATAATACCCAGCGGACCACTTAGGGACCTAGAAACTGGGGAGCTGATTCACGCAGTCTAACACTCCTGGCACCTGACTACTCTCCCCAGGGCCTGAGGTCAGGCTGACCCAAGCAGCCAACACCACCACAACGGACCCTCCCTGACAGGCCGAACCCCTCACCCACCTCTATACAAAGCAGTCGTGCTACCACGTTGGAGAACAGGAGAGCCATGAAGCTGTTTGTATTGGCCTGGGTGAAGAGATTCCACCCTGCAACCACTCCTGCAGAGAGTCACAAGGCAGGTGTTTTTTGTGGCTCTCAGCCACGCTGTGGCCTGGAGTCAGACAACAGTATGCATCTGAACAGAGAGTCATGAGCAGGGAAACAGACCACAATCCTGGCTACCTAGCACATGGAACCAGTACAGCTTCCTCTCTCCCCAAAGAGATCTCAGTGCATCTCAACAGGAGCTCTCCCAGACAGCCTCACTGCCAGGGCTGGTGCTTGTCCTTGTCACTGGCGTATTCGTGGAAAGCCCAGGGTGTCTAGTTCTGCCCAGCTGTGTCCCCTCCCCCACTGAATAGGAGGCTTGGGGCACCCGGCATGCCACTGTTCAGCACACCACCCGGAAACAACAGAGAGCATCTCCTGGTAAACAGAGGTAGAGTACACACCCACCTGCTTGTGATACTGCTGGCTTGTACCTGTAACTGCCACACAGTGGCCTGCAGACCAAACTGCACAGCCCGATAAAAAATCTGCCCACAGAAGTGCACAGAGCTGTAGAAGCAATGCCAGAAGGCTCTATCCAGTAGACTCTACGATCACACCCTCTGGGATGGGGGAAGGCAAGAAAAACGTGGGGGAAAAAATTCCACCCGAATGAAAATACCTTCAAAAATAAGAAGTGGCAGCCTCTCCAGATGAGAAGGAATCATGCAGGAATTTTGGCATCACGAAAATCTGAATGTTGTTACAACACCGAAAGATCACACTAGAGCCCTAGCATTAGACTTTACCCGGAATGGAAACTCAGAAATGCCAGATAAGGACTCCAAAGTACGGGTGGCAAGGAAGCTCAATACAATCTAAGAGAAGATTAAAAATAGACGCAAGGAAACTATGAAAACAATTCAGGGAATGAAGGAAGTGATAAATACCATAAAGAAAAAAATCAAACAGAACTTCCGGAGAATAATATATACATATACATAATATATATATACTTAAGGAATTTCAAAATACAGCTGAAAGCTTTAATAGATTAGACCACGCAGTAGAAATAATTTCAGAATCTGAAGAATTGTCTTTCAAACTAACTGAATCAGAAAAAAAAATTAATAAAAGATTTTAAAAAGCAAACAAAGCCTTTGATAAATATTGGATTATGTAAAATGACCAAACCTATGAATTATTGGCATTATTGGAAGAGAAGAAAGAAAAAAAAACAACCCGAGAAACATATTTGAGAGAATAATTCAGGAAAATTTTCCTAGTCTTGCTAGAGGTTTAACATCCAGATACAAGAAATTCAGAGAACACCTGTGAGATACTATATAAGGCAGCATCATCAAGGCATATAGTCTTCAGAATATCCAAGGTCAATGCTAATAGATAAATAAGTAAATCAATAAATACATCTTAAAGGCAGATAGAGAAAAGGGCAAAACCAGGTATAAAAGAAAGCTGATCAGACAAACAGAGGTCTTCTCAGCAGAAACCCTATGAGGCAGACTAGATTGGAGACATATTTTTAGTCTTCTTAGAGAAGAGAAACTGTCAACCAGGAATTTCATATTCTGCCAAACTAAGCTTCATAAATGAAGGAGAAATCAAGTGTTTCCCAGACAACCAGACACTAAGAGAATTTGTCACTACTAGACCAGCCCCACAAGAGATGCTCAAAAGAGGTTTAAACATGAAAAATAAAGAATGATACTCACCATTAGTGAAGAAAACATAAATGCACAGCTCACATAGCCTATAAAGCAGTGACCCAATTGAAACCCCAAAACAACTAGCTAACAACACTATGACAGGAATGAAACGTCACGTGTCAACATTAATCCTGAAAGTAAATGGCCAAAATGAACCACTTAAAAGATGTAGAATGGAAAACTGGATTTAAAAACCCCATGTACTAGTTAAACACACATTCAGAGTTAGAGTAAAAAAGTGGAAAAAGATGTGTTATAACGTGGACAACAGAAGTGACCAGAAGTATCTTTTCTCATAGCAGGTAAAACAGTCTTTAAGCCAACAACAGTAAAAATAAAAAAAATAAAATAAAAAAGACAAAGAAAGGCATTATATAATGACACAACCAGAAGAATTTAACTATCCTAAATATATATGCACCCAACTCCAGAGAAACCAGATTCTTAAATAAATGCAACTTGACCCCATGAAAACAAATTGATGGTAATTCAGTGATAGCGGAGACTTCAATACTCCTCAAATATTGCTTGACAGATTACTGATGCAGGAAATTTAAAGGGAAACCCTTGACTTTAACTGGATTATAGGCCAAATGGACATTTACAGAACATTTTACTCATAGTTGCAGAATATACATTCTTCTCACCTGCGCATGAGCATTCTCCAAAATTGACCATATGCTTGGCCGTAAAGCAAATTCCAGCAAATTTAAAACTATATCACGTATCTTCCCAGACCACAGTGGAATAAAATTAGAAATCAATACCAGGAGTAATGTTCAAAACAAAGGATCAATGAAATGAAAAGTTGGTTCTTTGAAAGGATACACAAATTGACAGACTGCTAGCTAGACAGACTGCTAACAAGAAATGAGAGAAGATTCAAAAAAGCCCAATTAGAAATGGTAAAGTTGACACTACAAATGATACCATAGAAATACAAAAGCTTATCAGACTGCTATGAAAACCTTTATGCACACAATCTAGAAAACTAGAGGAAATAGATAAATGCCTGAAATTATAAAAACATCCCAAAATGAAACCAGGAAGAAACAGAAATTCTAAGCAGACCAATAATGAAATCAAATTAGTAATAAAAATATTTCAGCAAAAAAAATTTCAATACGAGAAGGATTCACAGCCCAATTTTGCTAGATGTACAAAGAAAAACTGCTACTGACCTCATTGAAACCCTTCCCAAAAATTGAAAAGGAAGGATTTCTCCCTAGTCATTCCCTAAATCCAGTATCACCCTGATACTGAAATCAGGGAAAGAAACAACTATAGGCCAATATTCCTGATGAACATACATGCAAAAATCCACAAAAAATACTAGCAAACTGAATCCAACAACACATCAAAAAGATAATTTATCACAATCAAGTGTGTTTTTTCTAGAGACACAAGGATGGCTCAACATACACAAATCAATAAATGTGATTCACCACATAAATAGAACTAAGAACAAAAACCATATGATCATCTTAATAGAATCAGAAACAGCATTTGGCAAAAATCCAACATCCCTCCAAGATTAAAACCCTCAGTAAACTGGATGTCAAAGGAACATACCTCCAATAATAAGAGCCAGCTATAACAAACCCATAGCCAACATCCTACTGAATGAGAAAAAGTTGAAAGCATTTCTACTAAGAACTGGGTCAAGACAAGGGTGACCACTCCCACCACTTTGATTTGATGCAATAATGGAAGCCCTAGCCATAGAAATCAGGCAAGAGAAATAAATTAAAGGCATCCAGACTGGAAAAGCAGAAGTCAAACTACTGCTGTTTGCTGATGACATGATAGTATACCTAGAAACTAAAGACTCTTCCAGAAGACTCGTATACTTTTTGAGCAACTTCAGTAGTCTCAGAATACAAGATCAATGTACTAAAATCTGTAGTTTTTCTATACACCAATAACATTCAAGGTGAGAACCAAATGAGATTGCTCATTTACAGTACCTGCAAAAAAGTAAAATACCTAAGAATACATTTAACCAAGTAGGTGAAAGATTTTACAAGGAGAACTGCAAAAATCTGATTAAAAAAATCAAAGATGAAACAAAAAAGGAAAAACATCTCCTGCAAACTAGTTCAACCTCTACAGAAAACAGTGTGGCGATTTCTAAAAGAACTAGAAATTGACCTTTCATATGACCCAGCAATCCCCTTTCTGGGAATATACCCGGGGGAACTTACATGACTATATAAAAAAGACATCTGCACACGCATGTTTACTGCAGCATTATTCACAATAGCGAACCAACCATGCTACCCATTGAAACTGGATAAAAAAAATGCAGTGCATATACACGATGGGATATTACAGTCATAAAGAAGAGCAAAAATGGATTTAACAGTAACTTGGATGGATTTAGAGTCTATAAAACTCAATGATTTATCTCAGAAACAAAGAACTGAGTACCACATGTTCTCATTCATACGCGGACCCTGAACATTTACCATAATTCTATAAGAAAGGGATTGGTAGTAGCCAGAAACTGCCAGGGGAGAGGGGAGAGCACATAACATTAACAAGAGTATCTGACCTCAAACCAGGCAAAGTGGGGACCAAAGGGAGTCCCAAAATTTACCTGTATGGTGACCACTTGTATACCTAATCCTGAATTATACCCTTCATCTTTAAAATTAAAAAAAGAAAAGAAAAATCAACATCATTAAAATGACCATATGCCCATAGCAATCTACGTATTTAGCACAATTCCTATCAAATTACTAACTTAATTTTTCACAGAATTAGGAAAGACAGTCCTGAAATTCATATAGAAGTAAAAAGAAAGCCTAAATTGCCAAAACATTCCTAAGCAAAAATAACAAATATGGAGGTATCACATTTCCTGAGTTCAAGTTATAACAAGGCCATAGTAATGAAAACAAAATGGTACTGGTACAGAATTTGACATGTAGATCAGTGGAACAGAATAGTGAACCCAGAAATAAAGGCACATATCTGTAACCAATTGGTCTTCAATAACATTGGCCAAAATAGACAATGAGGAAAGGATACCCTGTTCAATAAATGGTGCTGGGAAATTTGGATAGCCATATGCAGGAGAATAAAACTGGGTCCCTATTTCTCACCTTATACAAAAGTTAACTAAAGATGAATAAAATACCTAAGCCTAAGTCCTGAGACTATAAAAATCCTGTAAGAAAACCAAGGAAGCCCTCTTTTGGACGTTGGCCCAAGTAAAGAACTTATAATGAGGATTCTAAAAGCAAATGTAACAAACACAAATTTAGAATTATTAAGCTTAAAAGTCTGCACAGCAAGAGGAATAATCAACAGAATCCACAGGCAACCTGCAGAATTGGATAAAATATTTGCCAATTATGCCTGTGACAAAAGACTAATATCCAGAATCTGCAAAGAACTCCAACAACTCAAAAAAACAAACAAACATAAAACAACCCACAAACAAACAAACATCAAAAACTGGACAATAGAATGAACAGACATTTGGCAAAAGAAGAAATACAAGCAGCCAATAAACAAATAAAAAAGTTCTCAACATTCCCAATCATAAGAGAAATGCAAATCAAAACCACAATGAGATACTTTATTCCCCCTAGTCAGAATGGCTGTTATTAAAAAGACAAAAAACAACAGATGTTGGTGAGGTTGTGGAGAAAAGTAAATGCTCATACACTGTTGGTGGGAATGTAAGCTAGTTCAGCTCCTGTGGAAAGCAGTTTGGATATTTCTGAAGGAAATAAAAATAGATCTACCACTCTGCCTAACACTCTCACTACTGGGAATATACCCCAAAGAGCCCAAAGAGTCCAAATCACTCTACCAAAAAGATACTTATACTTGTATGTTTATTGCAGTGCTATTCACAATAACAAAGTCGTGGAAAAAAATAAATGTGCATCAAAAGTTGATTGGATAAAGAAAACATGATATATTCAAAACATAGACTGCTATGCAGACATAAAATAGAATGAAATCTTGTCTTTTGCAGCAAAATAAGTTGAGCTGGAATCCATTATCCTAGGTGAACTAACTCAGAAGCAGAAAATTAAATATCACACATTGTTACATATACATGGGACATAAAGATGGAAATAATAGGCACTGCAGACTCCAAAGTAAGGGTGAGTGGGAGGAGGGTAAGGATTGAAAAATTACCTGTGGGGTACATTGTTCAATAATGGTACACTCGAATCCCAGTTCCCACCGTGATACAACATGTTCATGTAACAAACACTCACATGTACTCCCTGAAATTAAAATGAAAAAGGAGAAAAATTAATATTATCCTTGGAAAAAAGTACTCTAACTAGATAAAAATATTTATTTCTCCCTTTTTAAGGTGCTTCCTTGCTTGTGAAATGTCTTGTTTCCATTATGGTCTCTATGCATCCTTTATTTAAACTTCTTTCATAAATGCCACATAATGAAAAGTCATCTGTTAAATGTTTCAGTCCTCTATTGCATTGTTTCATCAAAGTTATGGCTTTTGATTTTTTTTTTTTTTTGCGTGCAATATCAGAGTCTAGTCAACTGTAACAGGAACTGAACAGTCAACTTTTACTGGGGACAAAGGACTTGTGGAAAATCAATATAATGGCTTTGATAGTGCAAGCTCAGAAGGTATTCAGCATTTATGAAGGACAAATATCTTATGCTCAAATTACTAAACTATCATAGCAGTCACTCTTTGTTAAACTACTGATGCATGCAAATACTTCTATTTTGAGTCATTATGAACCAAAAAAGAAACAACAAAGGAAGAGGCTTAACTACTCAAAACTTACCGATTTTATAACTGGCTATATAGCCTCTTTAGTCTCTCCCTTTTAGAATGAAAAAGTTCTAATTTTTTGAAACAGCAGCATCTCTCAGCTTCTGATGAACCTTCCTCCTCCTTTTTGTTTCACTCCTTGAAAGCATGTGGTTGTTAATGTGGCAGGAATCAACCACTGTCTACCTCTAGCACCAACCACTGCCTACCTTTGACCCTAGAAACTTCAGTTTTCTTCTGGCTTTATCTTATCTTTTTCTCTCAAATAAAAATTGGCCAACTGTCATCTTCACACTTTCCAGAACAAATAACATCCATGTTCTCACATAATTCTTAAGTTGACATGATGAAAATTTAAGTAGACTTTTCTTGTTCACATATTTCATGTCTGTTTTTCTCTTTCAACTGCTAGTAGTGTGTTCTTAGGCATGGTGAGTATGAGGGGAAAATGTTAATTTAAAAAGAAATTTAGTCTCTGAATCCTTTTCTGATTCAGGTTTTCCAGCAGCGTTTGTTGCAGCCTGGATTGTGGCACAAGTAACCCCGGCTGATGCAAGGTACGTGAAAAGAAGAAAAAAGAGAGACAGCCTTTGCCATTCTCAAGATGCAGAATTCACATTTGCTGCTGTTCTTGATGCCATTACTCTTTAGGGATGTCATGTGGGAAATTACCGTGACGCAATACACTACCAGCAAGGTATTCCAGATATCATGAAAAGGAAGATTCGTGGGCCAGATTAAGCTGTTTAAACTTCTTGGTTTATGAAATAAATTTAAAAGCATAGTGTGAAAAGCAAGAGGAAAGAGATGGGTAAGGCAACCCACTGAGGATAGAGCACAAACAGGTGGATGCACCACTTCATCTCTGGAATTGGCAGTGTTTATACTTCCTCTCATACTCTCTGCCACACCACCTTTCCTTGCTGGTTATGGTGTTGTGAGGACCAGAGATGAGGTAACAAGAAGGGAACCTATAGGCAGAAGGTGCATGGAGCCCATGACATACACATGCTGTCTTACACATGGGAACAAGTACATTGGCTTTCTTTTTTTTTTATAGCTTTCTAATTAGCCTGCTGAGTTACTCTGTGTGGTTCTTGGGTAAAGGACATTTAAGAATGGGCTTTGTCAATCATTAGCTGAATTAAGACCTCAAGAATATATGGCACTTCCTGTGTATCAGGGATAGTTGGTGGATCTTGTATATTAAGGATATCATGAATCTTTAGTACCCAGTTGCCTCATATATCTTTAGTAACTACTTATGGGCTATATTTATTAATAGCTTATCTATATTAAATACAAACTTTGGGTTTCATCGGTCCCATTTATTTCCTTATCTTCTATAGCAGAATTTGTTCTTTTTAATATTAAAACAAATGCATATGAGAAGTGGAATCTACCTCCAACTGTGAGTCATTAGGATTTTTCCAGTAGCATGGGGTAAATTTAATGTAAGATTTTAAAGGTACAGAAAATGATGATCGGTGATGATGGCAAATTACTTTTTCTTTAGATTTTGACAAACCTGAGTTTAAATTTTAGTCCAGCTGCTGCTAGTTTTGGGACAATGACAAAGACACGTGACCTCTTTCTGTATCCATTCCTCATCTATAAAA